>JARSSU010019189.1:0-21338 GCA_029619165.1 Eurosta solidaginis | reverse complement strand
TAGGATAAACTACATACAGAGTGATGTGCCTACATGGTGATCAAAAGGAATATAAACAAAAAGCAACTCTTAGAGACAATTGTACAGCGAACAACGGAACATTCATATGGCAGTAGCAGCTAAAAAGGCTTGCACTGATGTGAATGTTGGAGACTCGAGTTCAACGCTCAGCTCCCGAAAAGCTAGCTGATGAAGAAGTGAAATTCAGAAACATGTCCTAGTAACCATCGCCGTTGTAAACTTACAATTTTTCTCTAATATCAATTACAAAAACCATTGTATAAAGCAATATGAGCAAAGCTCGCTAATTAAATACATATGATCATATTGATATAATAGTAACAGCGGAAGTATTAAAACAAATACTGTAAAAATCCGAACAAATGTTACTAAGCTTTCAAAAGCACGCCTAAAAATCATATCCACACCATTAGGAATAAACTACATACAGAGTGTATGTGCCTACATGGTGATCAAAAGGAATATAAACAAAAAAGGCAACTCTTAGAGACCAATTGTACAGCGAACAACGGAACATTCATATGGCGTAGCAGCTAAAAAAGGCTTGCACTGATATGAATGTTGGAGACTCGAGTTCAACGCTCAGCTCCCGAAAAGCTAGCTGATGAAAGAGTGAAATTCAGAAACATGTCCTAGTAACCATCGCCGTTTGTAAACTTACAATTTTTCTCTAATATCAATTACAAAAACCATTGTATAAAGCAATATGAGCAAAGCTCGCTAATTAAATACATATGATCATATTGATATAATAGTAACAGCGGAAGTATTAAAAACAAATACTGTAAAAATCCGAACAAATGTTACTAAGCTTTCAAAAGCACGCCTAAAAATCATATCCACACCATTAGGAATAAACTACATACAGAGTGTATGTGCCTACATGGTGATCAAAAGGAATATAAACAAAAAAGGCAACTCTTAGAGACCAATTGTACAGCGAACAACGGAACATTCATATGGCGTAGCAGCTAAAAAAGGCTTGCACTGATATGAATGTTGGAGACTCGAGTTCAACGCTCAGCTCCCGAAAAGCTAGCTGATGAAGAAGTGAAATTCAGAAACATGTCCTAGTAACCATCGCCGTTTGTAAACTTACAATTTTTCTCTAATATCAATTACAAAAACCATTGTATAAAGCAATATGAGCAAAGCTCGCTAATTAAATACATATGATCATATTGATATAATAGTAACAGCGGAAGTATTAAAAACAAATACTGTAAAAATCCGAACAAATGTTACTAAGCTTTCAAAAGCACGCCTAAAAATCATATCCACACCATTAGGAATAAACTACATACAGAGTGTATGTGCCTACATGGTGATCAAAAGGAATATAAACAAAAAAGGCAACTCTTAGAGACCAATTGTACAGCGAACAACGGAACATTCATATGGCGTAGCAGCTAAAAAAGGCTTGCACTGATATGAATGTTGGAGACTCGAGTTCAACGCTCAGCTCCCGAAAAGCTAGCTGATGAAGAAGTGAAATTCAGAAACATGTCCTAGTAACCATCGCCGTTTGTAAACTTACAATTTTTCTCTAATATCAATTACAAAAACCATTGTATAAAGCAATATGAGCAAAGCTCGCTAATTAAATACATATGATCATATTGATATAATAGTAACAGCGGAAGTATTAAAAACAAATACTGTAAAAATCCGAACAAATGTTACTAAGCTTTCAAAAGCACGCCTAAAAATCATATCCACACCATTAGGAATAAACTACATACAGAGTGTATGTGCCTACATGGTGATCAAAAGGAATATAAACAAAAAAGGCAACTCTTAGAGACCAATTGTACAGCGAACAACGGAACATTCATATGGCGTAGCAGCTAAAAAAGGCTTGCACTGATATGAATGTTGGAGACTCGAGTTCAACGCTCAGCTCCCGAAAAGCTAGCTGATGAAGAAGTGAAATTCAGAAACATGTCCTAGTAACCATCGCCGTTTGTAAACTTACAATTTTTCTCTAATATCAATTACAAAAACCATTGTATAAAGCAATATGAGCAAAGCTCGCTAATTAAATACATATGATCATATTGATATAATAGTAACAGCGGAAGTATTAAAAACAAATACTGTAAAAATCCGAACAAATGTTACTAAGCTTTCAAAAGCACGCCTAAAAATCATATCCACACCATTAGGAATAAACTACATACAGAGTGTATGTGCCTACATGGTGATCAAAAGGAATATAAACAAAAAAGGCAACTCTTAGAGACCAATTGTACAGCGAACAACGGAACATTCATATGGCGTAGCAGCTAAAAAAGGCTTGCACTGATATGAATGTTGGAGACTCGAGTTCAACGCTCAGCTCCCGAAAAGCTAGCTGATGAAGAAGTGAAATTCAGAAACATGTCCTAGTAACCATCGCCGTTTGTAAACTTACAATTTTTCTCTAATATCAATTACGTATATACTTTTTTTTATCGAATTCGGATCTCACTACCGGCAAGTAAAAGTTGTTATTGTGTCTTGTTTGATAGCTATGGACCTCTCTGTTTAGTCTGACACGTTCACTTAGGTAATTCGGCAGGTTTCCCAAATTTATGTTGTGTATAAACTTCAATGTGTAGTAAGTGATGTTCTGTTTTACACTAAGCCAGTTTAAGCTGTCTAGTAAATATAGTTAATATGAAACGCATAATTATGTTTTGTTTAATTTGTAGCCTGGATTTTTGCGAATCAGCTAATGCGAATAGGATCGTAGGACAGTAAATAAAATGCGGCCCGATAATGGATCTATAGACCAGTATTTTGTATTGCATACTAATATGCCTGCATGATCGAAACATGAACCCTATTTTTTTGGAAATTTTCCCTTCGATGTATTTTAGATGTTCATTAAATTTTAATTTGTCATCTATAATTATTCCCAGGTATTTTATTCGGGTTACTCTTTCTATAGGGGTATTTGCTATTTTTAGTGACACATCATCTTGAGTCACTCTAGACCCCATTATCATCCATTTTGTCTTTTCTATGTTTATTTTAAGCATATTTTGGCACAACCACTTATATATTGCCTGTAGGTCCGATTGTATTTTTGAGGCTGCCTCATCAATTATGTAACCGCTTATAGTCAAAAGTGCATCATCAGCGAATAATCTTATTTTGCAGTATTTGATACAGTTTTTAAATATCATTTATGTAAATTATAAAAAGAATTGCTGCAAGCACCAATCCCTGTGGCAATCCTATTTCAATGTCCACTTCGGGGGAAATCTTATTTCTTATTACAGTTTTGTGCTTTCTTCCACTAAGGTAACTTTTGAACCAGTTAAGCGCTATGTTTCTAATGCCAATTTTATACAGTTTTCTTATAAGAATATCTCTGTCTACTGTTTCGAAAGTTCTTTTTAGGTCGAGGAAAACTGAAATTGTAAATTGTTTCCTCGTTCTACTTTCTTTCCATTCTGCAATTACCAGGTTAAGTGCAGTTTCACACGAGTGTTTTGATCTAAACCCCGACTGCTCCTTTATAATAATTTCGTATTTATTTAAGTAATCCAGCAATTGGTTCTTAACTACAGTTTCTATTATTTTCTTAACCCTAGGTAAGGTATTTATAGGTCGTATCTCCTCTGGTTTAATTGTTCCCTTTACTTTTTCCACAGGTACAATTACTGAGGTCTTCCAGCAGTCTGGAAATACACCAAATTGGAAACTTTCATTAATTACACATGTGTAGGTATAGCCTAAGTACCCCATGCTGTCTTTTAATACACCTTCCGTTACTAATTTTTTTCCTCCGTACTTGTTTTTTAATTTCGTTGTAACTCATAATTTCTTCAACATCTATTTCCTTCAGTTTAAACAAGCTTCTGCTTATCTCCATTTGATTTCCACCTGCTTCGAAGATTTCAATGCTATCTCTGATTCTGATTATGCTCTCATTAAAGTAACGGTTTAATTCAGTTGCTATTTCATAATCATCTTCAATAAGAGCACCATTTATAGAAATTTTTTGAATTTGTGCTACCTCACTACTCAGATTTATGGCGTCTTTTAGACATTTCCACATTAACTTTTGGTTATTAGTATTTCTTGAGATTTTGTTTTCCATAAATGTTTTCTTTTTATTTTAACTGCTTTTTTGTAATATCGTTTTATTGTAATATAGTTATCCCAATTATTGGTTCTCTCTGCTATTTTAAATTGTTCATATTTCAGCTTATTCAACTCTGTTAGTTCATGGTCGTACCACTTATTAATCAATTTAACTTGAACTCGTTTTTTTTATGTGTTAAAGTGGCCACCGTGGTGTGATGGTAGCGTGCTCCGCCTATCACACCGTATGCCCTGGGTTCAACTCCCGGGCAAAGCAACATCAAAATTTTAGAAATAAGATTTTTCAATTAGAAGACAATTTTTCTAAGCGGGGTCGCCCCTCGGCAGTGTCTGGCAAGCGCTCCGATTGTATTTCTGCCATGAAAAGCTCTCAGTGAAAACTCATCTGCCTTGCAGATGCCGTTCGGAGTCGGCATAAAACATGTAGGTCCCGTCCGGCCAATTTGTAGGGAAAAATCAAGAGGAGCACGACGCAAATTGGAAGAGAAGCTCGGCCTTAGATCTCTTCGGAGGTTATCGCGCCTTACATTTATTTTATAAAGTGGCCATTACGTCATTAAGGATGCTGTTTATTCTTTGGACCTTTAGGCTAACTTCGCAGTTGTTTAGTTCAGCTAAATTGTAAGTTCTAAGGAGATTTACTAAGTGGTCTTTTGCATAGTTATTCCAACACACGCGGTTTTCATAGATTCTCATTTGGTACTTCTTTTGAATTGGTAGTTTGAATGAAATAGTTTCATGATCCGATATTTTATGCGAATCCAAATTCGATACTTCAACTTCAGTTTTGTTACTAATCTATTCTCGTTTGCGTTGTTTCTGTTATTATTGTATTAAAATTAATTAATTGATATATTGCTAGTGATTCGAATGTCCTAATTAGCTGTCTCGAGTATGTTGTGTGTGTATTGACATTTATATTAAATTCGCCAATAACGATATTGTTGCCGCTTTCAGAAAAGCAATCTTCCATCACCTCATTAATATGTCTTATGAATTCGGCATCACTGGTGTTTGGTGAGTGATATAACGCACATTGACCGTCGCGCTGTTCGGACGTGTTTGCTAAGTGCTCGCATTCAAGTTTTAAAGATTTTTTTATCATCTGTGCGAGAGAGAAACTTGTGCCTCCATTCGTTTTGTTTTATCATTAAAATGCCTTGTAGTTGTGGGCAAAGGGTTGACCGCAATCAACCTAAGATCCAGTGTGCTAGCTGCAGTGAATTTTTTCATCTTTCCTGTGTTAATGTTCTTCCTACTGATCTTGACTACCTAAGTAAATCAAGCATTGCTTTCTATTGTGCAACTTGTGAGAGTGCGCGTCGTAACTCCCTTCGCTCGCCCCCTTTCTCGATAAACACAATGTCCGGAAATTAAAATCATTCGATCGCTGACAATGGCTCATCTGACAAAACATGCAGTGGTGGTGCTATCGAGTTAGATTTTAAATCACTTTTGAGTGAGTTTGCTGAATTAAAAGCTGATAATGCTAAGTGTTCATCTTTGCTTGATTTGGCACTCGATGAATGCAAATGACTCCGTGCTCAGGTCAATGACTTGCATGCAGAATTGCTCTCTGTGAAAAAATTGGTTGGTAACAGTGGCAGTGTTGTTGCTAATGGCATCAAAGAATTGAGAGCTGACTTTGCCCTCATTAAATCAAATCTGCCGTTGTTGGATTCGCGCTTTTGCTCTTGTGATGAGTTGGATAATGCTGATGCTGAGAAATCGTTGATAAAAGATTCTCGTGTAGCTAGTTCAAATGCTACCATTGAGGTTGTTGTTGGCCCGACCAATAATAATTCGTGTTTGAGTGCTTCCGTAACTGCTCAAACTGACAATAATAGTCAATATAGTAATAATTTAGTTAATGCTACGAACAATACCCAAAGCAAATGCAATGAGAGTCTCTCAATAATGAATGCTCAGTCTCAACCTGCTATAACTGATGCTACCATTAGCTACGTTGACAATAATAATAGCAATGTTTTTGTATCTGCTTATGATAATAATGATACTGCTGACGTCATCCCAGTGGAAGCATCTACGTCAGAAGGCAATTCTGAGTGGATCACTGTGGAACAAAAATAAGAAGAAGAACACTCAGTCAAATAAGGCGATCACGCAAAATAAACAAATGCAAAAAATTGTTGTTGGTACAAGCTTAAATTCAGATTTGGATGTTGTGCGACGTGACGCCGTGAGGCGAATTGAATGGTTTCATTTATCATCATTTTTGCACACTGCAACCGAAGAAAACTTCATAGATTACGTTGCCCTGCATGCTGCTCTTGATAAAAGTCAACTAACTTGCTACAAATTGGTCAAAAAAGGCGTTGAGCCAAAAACCCTTAAATGGGTTAATTTCAAGCTTGGCGTTCCTGTTGCAGTTTCTGACACTGTTTTAAAATCAGAACTCTGGCCAGCTAATGTCACAGTACGACCTTTTCGTTCCTTTCGTGCGAACCAGGAGGCCTCCTCATAATGTAGCTGTATCAAATTCGGTTAAAAAATGCTTAAAAATATATTTTCAAAATATGTCTGGCCTTATATTCGGCTGTATATAAGTATAGCTCTGACCTAGATTATGATATATTCGTGTTTGTTGAATCTTGGCTGAATGATAACTTCTTTGATAGCGAAATTTTTAATCCTAATCTTTATGACGTTTTTCGTAAAGACCGTGATCCTGTTAAAACTGGTTGCCTCCGAGGTGGTGGCGTTCTTATTGCTGTTCGGAGGAAATTCCGCGCCGCATTGGTAACACTTACCAACGCGGACACAATCATTGACCAGCTTTGCGTACGTGTGCATGGTTCGTCTGATATATTGTATGTATGCGCCTCGTATATTCCACCGAATAGTGCAGATGGTTTATACTTTGCACATGCTGACAATGTTGTTTCATTAGCATCAAATATTGTTGGTGAAAACCATCTTTGTGTGGTTCGGGGATTTTAATTTATGCCATTTGAATTGGTCCCGAATTGATAGCACGGGTGCACTTATGGCCACTAATGTCAACTCTTCAGCCGAAATTCAGCTTATAGATAATATTTTAAGTACTGAATTAGTTCAAATTAATCATTTCTATAACTGTTTAAATAGAATTCTTGATTTAGTATTCATTTCTAATAATATTCATTACACTTTGTCGGAATGCATCACACCAATCTCGCAAGCCGATAAACATCACGTTCCTCTTTCTCTGGAGTTGGAATTTTATGAATTTGCCGACTTTGCTCCTGAGGCTGGTATAAAATTTAACTATAGCGCTTGTGACCTATCTACTTTAAATGAAATTTTGTCAAGCATTGATTGGTGCGATGCTTTCTGTGGCAAAGATGTAACATCATGTTATTCATCTTTTAAAAATAAGGTTTATGAGATGTGCTTGCAGCATGTTCCTATTTTAAAAATGAAACCATACAAGACACCCTGGCATTCCAAGCGGTCAATGCATTTGAGCAATCTAAAAAACAAATTTGGGAAGCTGTACAAAAAAACTGGGAATCCAGTACACCACTCTAAATTTCAATACTATTTGAAGGAGTTCAACTGTTTGAATAAGTTTCTGTATAGAAACTACATTTTAAGTTTTGAGAAAAATATAGTTTCTAACTCGAAGGCTTTTTGGGGCTTCATAAAATCTAAAAAGGCTTCTTCGGCAGTTCCAAATAATGTATTCTACGATAGCACATTTGCTAATAGTGCTGTAGATTCCGCTAATTTATTTGCTGATTTTTTTTGCTCCAACTTTGAATCCGGTTTGCTCTCTGATTCAAGTTTTCCTTCCACGAAGGATTTTTCTATTAACTTCGGGTCTCTGCGTGTATATCTTTCGGATGTTATACACGGCATAAAGAAACTTAAGCCGTCAACTAAGACTGACTCTGATGGCCTCTCGGTCATTTTGCTAAAAAGCTGTCTGTGTTTGGCAATGCCACTCACAATCATTTTCAATAATTCTCTGGCCGCTGGTCTTTTTGTGGATGACTGGAAATTGACAACGGTTTCAACTATATTTAAGAGCGGCAATGAAACGATGTTCGCAATTATAGACCGATTTCGAAGCTATCTTCGGTGTCCAAACTTTTTGAAATTATTGTCACTGACAAATTGTATTTTGCGGTTAAAAGTTTAATCACTATCAACCAACACGGTTTCGTGCCAAATCGCTCAACTGTAAGCAACTTAACAGTGTTTAGTGAATACTCGACAAAGTTTCTCACAGAATACTTTTATTGAAGCTGGCTGCTTTGGGGTTTCACTCTAACTTTTTTGATGTGGATTAAGTCTTACTTATCCAACAGGCGCTGTGTCGTAGATGTTGATAATACCACATCCCGTCCCTTCATTGCATCCTCAGGAGTCCCACAAGGTAGCATTCTAGGACCTCTCTTGTTTATACTTTTTATAAACGACATTGGCTCATGCTTCTCTTTTGCGGAATATCTGCTGTATGCGGATGATGCTGTTATAAATAGTTATGGTGACTCTGAACGTCTGCAATCAGACCTTAATAATGTCGAAAACTGGTGTAGTTTAAATCGTTTATCGTTAAACATTAAAAAATGCTTTCATGTGACTTTTTCAAAATCAGTTAATACCCTTCGTACTTGCTATAGTATCGCTGGCTATACATTGCAATCTGTTAAAGAAATCAAAGACCTAGGGGTGTATTTTGACACTAAATTTAATTTCTCTACGCATTTAATTATGTCATAACTCGATCTTACGCAATGTTTGCGTTCATACGACGTAATTGTTCCGCATTCACCAGTCCCTACACTATGAAGTCACTATATTGTGCCTTTGTCAGGTCGAAGTTGGAGTATGCGGCTGTCATATGGAGACCCTACCAAATTGGCATCTCTAATCGGCTTGAGCGTGTTCAGAAAGTTCTTTTTACGATTTGCTCTTCGATCTTTAAATTTCTCTGAGCCAATGCCTTCATATGAATCTCGATGCCTTTTAATTGATCTAAACACGCTTGCAAATAGACAATCCATTCTATCTTGCTCATTTGTCATTGGCATAATTTCAGGGACCGTTGATTGTCCATCACTTCTTGATAAAATTCAGTTTAATGTACCATGCAGAAACCTCCGACAGTTTGAACCTTTAAAAATTGGGTTTTCTAGAACTATTTATGGTATAAATGCTCCCATTTCCAGGGCTTGTGCTGATCTGAATATGTTTTTTAACTCCTCAGGTGCTGACTATACTTTTCCTTACGCTGCCTTAATTAACAATCTAAGATCTTATTTTTCTTAGGATTAAGTTAATGTAAAAATTTGCATAACATAGTCTGTAAGAATCTAAAAATTCAAAGACTCAAATAAATAAATAAATACATAAATTACAAACACTCCACTTAGTTATACATCGTATTGTTTCAAACACAATACACCATATATTATTACCTATGCTCCTATTGAATATAACTTTGAAATCAATTTTCTTATGAATATAGGTTAAGACACCACCGGTGTGACGACTATGTGAATCGCATCTAATATGATTGAACCCAGCAATCTTTTGCGGGGAGGCTGAAAAATGCCTAATGCACCATAATTACTGCCGTCGCAGCAACCGTGTGTCCGTAGACTAAAAAACAGCCCCGTTCTGGAACCGTCGCCCACCCCGGCACCACTTTCGCATTACTTCAGGGTGGCGTTCCATATTTCTCATTTTTTAAGAGCCTACTGTTGTCCCTGCGTCCAGGTTCCCGCTATTTGCTCTGAGTGTCCATTTAATCGCCACTGCTTCGCATGCGCATTTCTCTGCGCTCCCTCTCAGCATCCATCATGCGTGTCATTACTATAAATGCCATTTTGCTCACTACAGTCCAGCATTCTTTCCTGTTGCACATATGTGAAACTAAATTTCTCGTGGTAGGTTCCTCCCCAAAGACTCCATGCAAGGTGAGTCTTTCTTCGTGGAAACGGGGGCAGTAGAACATGACGTGTTCTGCGTTTTCTAACTCTGTGGTACACATTGGGCAATGAGGATCTTCCTCTATCCTACGCTTCCATAAATACTCTTTGAAACCGCCATGTCCACTCATTATCTGCGTGAGATGGTAGTTCAGTTCGCCGTGCTTCCGCTCATTCCATTGAGCTACGTTCCAAACTAGTGTGAAAGTCCAACGCCCTTTACTCGAGGCCTCCCACCGTTCTTGCCACTTAGCTATTGTTTGTGTCCTTGCTCTTTTCTTGTCTTCTTCAGATGGTCGCTCGATATTAGTGTTATACAGATCGGCCATTTCGCTTGCCAGTAAGTCCACTGGGATTTTCCGGGTTAGAACCAGGATCGCGTCGTCGGACACCGTCCGATAAGCACTTGCTATTCTTAAAGAAGCAAGTCGGTACGCTGCTAATATATATTTTTGATGGGTCTGTTTAGATCCATACCACACTGGTGCTGCGTATAGTATTATTGAGCTGGTTACTGTGGACAATAGCTGACGTATAGCTTCGCTCGGACCACCAATGTTAGGCATTATTCGCATAAGTGATCCATTAACTTTGGTAATTTTCTCCCCCACCGCTCTGAAGTGCTCTTTGAAAGTTAACTTAGAGTCAATGTGCACTCCTAAGTATTTTAAGGAATCCTTTGAGGTGATTTGATGATCCCCGACAGTTAAGACTAACTCGTTCGCCGACCGTTTGGAGCTTACTAATACCACTTCCGTCTTTTGGCTAGCCAACTCCAGTCCTGTAACCCAGCAATCTCCAGTTCCGAGTCATATACATACATCCTCCGTAGTATGTGTTTCTGCACAAAGTACAATATCTGGATTTTCTTCCTCGATCATTATTTCAACTTCATTTTTGTTAGCTGTGATACTATTTGTGTTAATATATATACATTTTAGTTTATTTTTGGGTTTCTTGAATTTGTCATTATATATTTTTTATGAGCTTTCTGCATCTTCATTTAGTTGCTAATATCCTAATTTTTGATTTTTTATCTCTAGTTTATTATTGTAGCAGTGACAGTGCCTGTCAAATGTATCATGATTTATGTCTAAAGCTAGGTTTAAGTTTGTGTTCGCTTTTATGCAATTTAGACACTTGTTAATTGGATTTTCTTCACATGTTTTATCGTTGTGTTTTCCGTGGCATTTGTGGCAAGCTTCTTCGTTTTTACAGTCGGCTGATTTATGATTAAATCCTTTGCATTTGTAGCACATTAGTACATTAATAGCATCGAAGACTTTACATCTATCCCACCCGATATTTATTCGCTCTGCGGCAAGAACCTTTGTAAAATCCTCTTTATCTATTTCGATGATTGCATTATACACCTTTATGTTGCCTCGATGTCTTTCAAACTGCTTCAATACTTTTAATGAGCCTTGGATCAGGTTATTATTTTGCTTCTTTATTGATTCTATTAAATCGCTGTTTTCGTATTTAAAATTCATTCCTGCAATTAAAAAGCTTGAACGAATTGAATTTGGCACTTTTATTTCATATTCCTTGCCAATGTTTTTTTCAAAGGCATCTTTGATTTTTTTGCGTTCATCATTATTTTGACTATGAATCACCATTACACCATTATTTTTTGATACAATTTTCGAAATATTCAAATCTTTGGGATCAACTTTGCTGTTCAGTTCTATTTTCGTTTTTTCAATCGCTTGCTTTACTTTGGGTTTCGCAACTATTGCAACATCGTTTTTTAACTCTGGCAATGCCTTTTTCTTTATATTGTTTTTAATAGTTTCTGCATATGACATTTGAATGACACTCTCTTTTCATTATTATTGCTGTTTATTTTTTTTATTTCAGTATGCACTTTTTCATTGTCTTTACCAATTAACTCTGCCTGCTTTATAACTTCTTCAACCATATTCTGTACCTTTTCACTGCCTTTGCCAATTAAATCAGTTTTATTTTTTATCTCTTCAACCATGGAATATAAACTTTTCATTTCTCCTATTTTCTTTTCAAATTGCTTTTGCGATTTTTCTATCATCGCAGCACGTTGAGTGTAACGAATCTAAACTGCTTCCAATAGAGCTTTTATTTCATTTTGGCTTGTTTTCATTACACTTTCAAACTCAAGCTTATACTCACTTAGAATTGAGTTATTTTTTTCACATTAACCTGCATCTCTTGTAACACCAAGTCAACGTTTTGAATATATGTTACACATTCATCACACATAAACCGAACCATATTGTTTTTCTCGCCAATAATTTTTGAGCTGTATTTATCAACTCCTGAGCATTGAACGCTATCATGGTATATTTTACCACACACACCTTCGCCCGGTATACCACTTTCCCCTCTGATACTACCATTGCATTTAGCACACACACCCATAATTTTTCTCTTTTTCTCTTTCCCGTTTGTTTATCCGCGTTTGTGGTTTAATTATTTTTATTTTGAGCACTTTTAAATTAATAATATAGATTAAAATTGTTTAAATATAAAATAGTTTCACTTTATTTTTAGCAAAATTATTATAAAATACTTATCTCACAATTGCAGCGATATTCAACATTTTTTAGGAGCGTTTTACTATTATTTTAGTTAACTTTTCCCGAGCAGAATTTTGGACGTCCATACGTATTGTGATTTCAACGAGTTCGGACGTGTATCTAACTAGCTCCGTGTGATATTTGTAAATAAACTGCATTTAATGGTTTATGTGCAGTAGTAAAACAATATTTTGATTTTACTTAGACACTATAATATGTGCGAGCGAGCAATGAATTGTTTTTTAATTCAAATATACACGAAAGCTCAAAAATAAAAATGTCGTGTGAAAAGTGCAAATTAGCAATTAACAGAGAAACTGGAATACGGTGCGATGGTGTTTGCGGGAAGATTTTTCACCTAAAAACGAAGTGTTGTGGCCTAGATGAATATGCATAATATAGATTCTGCAATGCGAAATATGCAAGCAGTGATAAACAAAAATGGTGCCCTATTAGAAGAGTACAAAGGTGAATTCGAATTGGCGCTTAAACATAACGAGTATGAAATAAAAAAATTATTAGAGGCGATTGAAATTAAATTTAGCGAGAGAATAAAAGAAATGCAAAAGGTGCAAGAAAAATGTGTAGTAAATATAAGTGAAGTAAAGAAAATAAGAGATGTAGCGGAGATATTTAAGAAAGACAATGAGAAAATTTGCAGTGAAATTAAAAATTGTAGCGAAGAAAATAAGAAAGCACAAAAAGAAATAAAAGAGTTAGTCGGTAAAACGAAGGCCGCTAACAAACAAATGTCATTTGCTGAAGTACTAAAAAAAGATAAGAGAGTGATTCCAGATATTAGAAAAGAAGTGCCTTTAATAATAAAGCCTAAATCAAAACAAAACAGCAATTAAACAAACAAAACAGCAAACAAAACCCGATTTAAATGAAAAAGTTGATCCAAAAGAACTGAAAATAAGCAATGTACAGTCTAGAGCAAATGGTGTGATATTAATCGAAAGTGAAAACGACACGGAAAGAAATAAAATAAAATGTGCAATCGAGGACCGTATTGGTGAAAAATATGAAGTAAAAATACCCAAAGTTATGTCTCATAGATTTGTAATATCGAGGATGAACTTTAAACATTCAGATGAAAAAATAATTGAATGTTAAAAAAACAAAATACTTACATTGCGGACGGAAATCTGAAAATTTTAAAACAGTATGAAACAAAAAAACTCAATGTAATATACTACAATGCATTAATCGAAGCAGATCTGGAAACGTTCCAAAAGACTATCGCCGCCGAAAAAGTAAATATAGGTTGGGAAAAATGTAGAGTTTTTGATGGCCTTGAGGTACAACAGTGCTATAAATGTAGAGGATTCCACCAAAAATGAAGAAATCTGTGTGAAATGTTTAGAAAAACATAGTTCAAGGGATTGCAACCGAGAATTAACAAATAAATGTATTAACTGCATACGTGCGAAAGAAAGACTAAATATCGAAGTGGATATGTGAATAGACTGGAAGCTAAAAGGAGAAAAAATGGTTACTAGCAATCAAAGTCAATAAAACTTTTTTATGCAAATATACAAGAACTTATAAATAATAAAGCGGAGTTAGAGCACATTATAGAAGAGCATCAATACGATATAATAATTCTATCGGAAACTCATGTAACTGAAGACCTATAACTTAGTGAAATAAAACTACAAAATTTCAATAGTTTTCAGTGTGTATCAAGCTCTCGAAGAACAGGTGGCGTGATTATATACACGCATATAGAAATTAAAGCGAATATTGTAGACTGTCTAGTTAGTGATATGAAAATATGGACATTAACAATACAATGCATCGTTGATAACAACGAGCTGTACATCATGGGGCTTTATAGATCACCAAATAGCTCGGAACGTGAATTTTGCAACACATTTCAAGATAAACTGGAAACAATAACGGAAATAAGTAAAGATTTTATAATAGCAGGCGACTTTAACATTGACTGGTCGAAAGATAGTTTATACAAGCGAGAATTAGAAAAAATAACAAATGATAACGGTATAATGCAGAAAATGAACGAGAGTACTAAAATAACTAGAAACTCTAAAACCTTGATTGATTATGTTTTAACGAATATACACAATCTGAGAGTAACAGTGCAAAATTCTCTAAAAATATCAGATCATGAGTCGATAGTTATAGAAAAACCTACTCGCGAAAGTGTAATAAAACCAAAGCACAAAGTAATTGAACAATTCCACTACAACCAGCGTGAATTTAATAGAATGCTTTTAAACAAAAACCTAAAACATAGTAACGCATATGATGTAAATGAAAACACTGTTATTCTGGAAAAGTGTATACAAGATTTGGTGGTAGCTAATACGAGAAGTAGAACGATTAGAAATAGCTCAAGTCGCAACAAATGGTTTAACTCAACGTTAAAGAAGCTAAAAATAAATAAAATTAGAGCATACCAAGCTGCAAGAGTAATGGACGATACCAATTCATGGTTAATTTATAAAAGTGTATGTAAAACATTCAAACAAGAGATAATAAAGGCAAAAATAAATGCTATAAGCTAAAAATCAATAGCGCAACAAATCAAAAAGAAATGTGGAGAATACTTAAAAATTTAATACTTAGCAAAGATGTAAACGAAATAACCTCTATAATTTATAAAAACGAAGAAATAAGTGATGAAAATGAAATAGCTGATAAGCTCAATAAATACTTCATTGAGAGCGTAGAATTAATAGATCATTCAATTGATAAAGAAATATATATTAACAATATTGATCATTGTCCTGAAACCTTTCATTTTAAAGAAATACAAACTTGCGAACTAAAGGCAATTTGTAAAAAACTTAAGAACAAAAAGGATTGGAATAATGTGAGCCCAAAGATCATTTTGGACAACTGGAATGTGCTTGGGCCTTTCTTAACAAAGTTAATAAATCATTCATTAATGAGCGGAGTATTCCCAAATGAATGGAAGGACTCATTGGTAGTGCCAGTGCTAAAACAAAGAAATGTGAAGAGTTTCGTCCAATAAATACTCTTAAGATATTTAAAAAAAATAATGGAAAGGGTTGTGAAAAATCAGCTACAAACGTACCTAGAAACTAATAATATACTGTCTCTAAAACCAGGCCGGATTTCGTAAGAATCATTCATGTGAAAGTGCAATAAACTTCGTCGTAAGTGAGTGGAAGAAGCGTCCACGAAAAACAATAATAGCAGCTCTATTTCTTGATTTTAAAAGAGCATTTGAAACAATAGACAGGTATTCTAATAGAAAAGCTGTATATGTATGGAATAAGAGGAAAAGAGCTACTTTGGTTTAAGGACTACCTTACAAATCGTAGACAGCAAACAAAAATAAAATCCACAAAATCAAGTTTTTGATATGTGAATACAGGGGGTGCCCCAGGGATCTCTTTTGGGAGCAATTCTGTTTAAAATTTACATAAATGATATAGAAAAAGTGATATCAAAATCCAAATTGGTAATGTATGCAGACGATACATTGATATATACAGTAGCAGAAACAGTGGAAGAATGTAAACGAAAGTTAGAATGTGATATAGATGAAATTATGAAATGGCTTAAAATGAATAGGCTCAAATTGAATGAACAGAAAATAAAAGTAATGGTGATGAATACAAATAGCGAAATAAATTTAGAGATAAATAATACTAGTATTGAGCAAGTAACCAATATGAAATACTTAGGTGTAATAATAGACAATGAGCTCAAATTTAACAATCACGTGGACTATTTGTGTAAAAAAGCTGCAAAAAAGATTTACTTCTTTAGAAGAATACAAAATAAATTAGACACTTTAACAGCAATAAAAATATACAATACAATCATAAAGCCACATTTTGAATACTGTTCCACAATTCAGTACACATCTTGTAACCAATCACAAATAGGAAGAATACAGAAATTACAAAACAAATGTATGAGATCAATAATAAAATGCCACAAATACACCCCAATAAGTCACATGCTTGAAACATTGAAATGGCTAAATATTGAGCAAAAACTGATGCTCAATACACTAATAATGATTTTTAAAATTAAACAGAACAGGGCGCCGATGTATTTAACAAGTTGCATTCAGTATGTTAGAGATACACACCAATATGCTGTGCGGAATGCGAATGATTTTCGACTAGGATTACAGCGGACTACTGCAGCCCAAAACACATTATTATATAAGGGCCTTACATATTTAACTCGTTACCTGATTATATCAAAGGAGAGAATAATATTATGAATTTTAAACGGCTATGTATAGATCTTATTCGAGGCTAAAATACTTTTTATTACTTTTTACTTTTTATTACTTAATATATATATATATCATACACGTCTGTGAATTGAAAATGAATTTGTGATATTTAAAATTTATTGTGAAATCAAAAAATATGTAAACATATTAATAATAGATATCAATCTATCTATCTATCTATCATACGGCGCGCAAAACGATCGACCAACGTGACCTTATAAGACAGCTCTATCCCGGCGATCCCCAAACAAGGGATATAAACCAACGCATCAGATTGCTTGTGGATGAACACAAGCGGGCGAAATGGGAGGAGCACCTAAGCGGTTGTAACCTCTCTGCCGGTGTAGGGAAAATTTGGTCCACTGTAAAGTCCCTATCGAATCCGTCTAGGCACAATGACAAAGTTTCCATCGCCTTTGGCGACAAAGTGCTGTCGGATGCGAAAAAATGCGCGAGCGCTTTCTGCCGACAATATATAATGCATTCTACGGTCGACAAAGATAGACGGAGGGCCAACAGACACGCACATAAACACAAATTCAGCGCGTCACCAACCACCATCACCGCTAAAGAGGTTGAGGATGCCATTGGTCGCGCTAAACCATCCAAAGCAGTGGGCCCAGACGGCATAGCCATGCCGATGCTTAAAAGCCTAGGGAAAGAGGGTTTCAAATATTCAGCACATGTCTTCAACCTGTCTCTTTCCACCTTTGTCATACCCGAGAAATGGAAATTGGCCAAGGTGGTCCCGCTACTAAAGCCTGGGAAACCAGCTAACATAGGAGAGTCATATCGTCCGATATCTCTCCTATCGCCAGTAGCAAAGACGCTTGAAGCCATTTTGCTCCCTTATTTCCAAGCAAATTTGCAGCTAGCCTCTCATTAGCATGGCTTCAGAAAACTTCATAGCACTACCACCGCGCTAAATGCCATTAGCACCCAGATAAATTGCGGTTTAAATCAATACCCCCACCATAGAACAGTA
The DNA here is from genome assembly GCA_029619165.1 of Eurosta solidaginis. Classification (NCBI taxonomy): domain Eukaryota; kingdom Metazoa; phylum Arthropoda; class Insecta; order Diptera; family Tephritidae; genus Eurosta; species Eurosta solidaginis. Next base: position 3,497 of record JARSSU010019189.1, on the reverse strand, counting down.
CTCGTAGCGCTAGACCTATCAAAAGCTTTTGATACGGTTAACCATGGCTCGTTACTGCAAGACCTGAAAGGGTCTACCCTTCCCCCATGTCTTAAAAGGTGGACCGCAAATTATCTGGGTGGTCGGCAGGCATCGGTGCAATTTAGAAACGAAACATCAAAACCAAGGTGAATTAAACAAGGGGTACCACAGGGTGGTGTCCTACCCCACTTTTGTTTAATTTTTACATTAAGCTACCTCACCCCGGAAGGGTCACAATCGTTTCTACGCGTGATGCCATAGCCACAGGCCCAGGCTCAAAGATCGATGAGCTATGCAATAAAATAAACGGCTACCTCCCTGATCTATCCAGTTTTTTCGCCTCGCAAAACCTGGCATCACCGACTAAATTTTCCGCGACCTTGTTTACAACATGGACGTCCCAAATGTCGGCCATTTTGAACATCCACGTCGATGGCACTACGCTACCGACTGTCCTACACTCCAAAATCCTGGGTGTGACGTTTGATCAGGATCTACATTTTGGTGAGCACGCAGCCGCAATTGTTCCAAGAATTCAGAGCCGTAACAAAATCCTCAAATCCCTCGCTGGCAGTACCTGGGGAAAAGATAAAGAAACGCTCATGACTACATACAAAGCAATTATCCAGCCGATTACGTGCTACGCGTCACCCATATGGTCGCCAAGCCTAAAAATTACCCACTGGAAGAAGCTACAGGCCTGCCAAAATACTGCCCTCAGAATCGCCACGGGCTATCTTCTTATGTCCCCAGAACACCATCTGCATAATGAGGCGAGAATACTCCCCATGAGGGAGAGAAATGAGATGCTGACCAAACAGTTCCTGTTGAATACCCAGAAACCTGAGCATCCCAACAGACATCTGATTGATGAACCAGCACCGCCTAGGGGCTTAAGGAGTCATCTCCGTAAGCATTTTGAGGAAATACGGCACCTGAGAACCCAGCCGTATGAAGCGAAAAAACACAAGCAGGTCCTTGGTGAACTCCTTAAACAGGCGTCGGACCTTTATGCCGGGAAGTGCCCGGTGAATCCAGTACTCAAAGAAAAGTATCCAAAACTCGCGGAAGAGGAACGCATACTCCCCAGGGAAACGCTTGTCACTCTTGCTCAACTTCGTTCTGGATACTGTGACAGTTTAAACTCTTACCTATCCAGAATCAACCCCGACATACAAAATGTATGCCCCGCTTGCAATGTGTCCCCACATGACACCAACCATCTCTTTAATTGTAACGTGGAACCAACGCCTCTAACACCCCTTTCCTTATGGTCCACCCCTGTTGAAACAGCAAGTTTCCTTGGACTCCCGTTAGAGGATATTGATGACAATTTGTGATCGGTCGCGGCTGTTAGGTGGGGCGAAGCACTGCTACAACAACAACAACAGGGTTTCAAATATTTAGCACATGTCTTCAATCTGTCTCTTTCCACCTTTGTCATACCCGAAAAATGGAAAATGGCCAAGGTGGTCCCGCTACTAAAGCCTGGGAAACCAGCTAATATAGGAGAGTCATAGCGTCCGATATCTCTCCTATCGCCAGTAGCCAAGACGCTTAAAGCCATTTTGCTCCTCTACTTCAAAGCAAATTTGCAGCTAGCCTGTCATCAGCATGGCTTTAGAAAACTCCATAGCACCACCACCGCTCTAAATGCCATTAGCACCGAGATAAATTGTGGTTTAAATCAGAAGCCCACCATAGAACAGTACTCGTAGCGCTAGACCTATCAAAAGCTTTTGATACGGTCAACCATGTCACGTTACTGCAAGACTTGGAAGGCTCTACCCTTCCCCCATGTCTTAAAAGGTGGACCGCAAATTATCTGGGTGGTCGGCAGGCATCGGTGCAATTCAGAAACGAAACATCAAATCCAAGAAGCATTATATAAGGATTGCCACAGCGTGGTGTCCTATCCCCACTTTTGTTAAATTTTTACATATCAAAACTACCTTCGCCACCGGAAGGAGTTACTATCGTTTCTTACGCCGATGACTGTACAATAAAGGCCACAGGCCCGGGTCCACAGATCGATGAGCTCTGCAACAGAATAAACGGATACCTCCCTGATCTCTCCAGTTTTTTCGCCTCGCGAAACCTGACATTATCACCGACTAAATCATCCGCGACCTTATTTACAACTTGGACGTCCCAAATGTCGACCATTTTGAACATCCACGTCGATGGCACTACGCTACCGACTGTCCTACACCCCAAATCTTGGGTGCGACGTTTGATCAGGATCTACATTTTGGTGAGCACGCAGCCGCAATTGTTCCGAAAATCCAGAGCCGTAATAAAATCCTCAAATCCCTTGCTGGCAGTACTTGGGGAAAAGACAAAGAAACGCTCATTACCACATACAAAGCAATTGGCCAGCCGCTTGCGTGCTACGCGTCCCCTATATGGTAGCCAAGCCTAAAAACTACCCACTGGAATAAGCTACAGGCCTTCCAAAATACTGCGCTCAGAACCGCCACGGGCTGTCTTCTTATGTCACCAGAACACCATATACATAATGAGGCGAGAATACTCCCCATCAGGGAGAGAAATGAGATGCTAACCAAACAGTTCCTGTTGAATACCCAGAAAGCTGGGCATCCCAAGATACTTCTGATTGATGAGCCAATACCGCCTAGGGACTTAAGTAGTTGGTTTTGTTGTTGTAGCAAAAGGACTTAAGGAGTCATCTCCGTAAGCATTTTGAGGAAAGACGGCACCTGAGAACTCAGCCGTATGAAGCAAAAAAACACAAGCAGGTCCTTGGTGAATTCCACAAATAGGCGGCGGACCTTTATGCCGGGAATTGCCCGGTGAACCCAGTACTCAGGGAACAGTACCCAAGACTTGCTGAAGAGAAACGCATACTCCCCAGGGAAACGGGAGTCACTCTGGCTCAACTTCGTTCTGGATACTGTAACAGGTTAAATTCTTACATATCCAGAATCAACCCCGACATACAAAATGTATGCCCCGCTTGCAATGTGTCCTCACATGACACCAACCACCTCTTTAATTGTAATGTGGAACCAACGCCTCTAACACCCCTTTCCTTATGGTCCACCCCTGTTGAAACAGCAAGTTTCCTTGGACTCCCGTTAGAAGATATTGATGACAATTTGTGATCGGTCGCAGCTATTAGGTGGGGCGAAACATTGCTACAACAACAACAACAAAGACTTTCCTTGGACATATGTAGTCCGTTTTTGACAAGATTCGGGAGTCGTTAATATTGAGCAGGATACGGCCGTGCCCGTATGTACGCTCCCTCCAAAAGCTCAACTCCCGAAGCCTTAGGCCCCTTGAGATGCCGTTTCCTTGACAAATAGATATAACGGTGGAACATTGCAAATCATTGAATGGGATAGATGCAAAGTATATGAGAGTAATCATGTTTTAAATATGTTTTAAGTGCTGGGGTTTTAATCACAAAGCTGCAGTATGTAAAGAAAAGGACCAAATATATGCCAAGTGTG
>JARSSU010019186.1:0-35318 GCA_029619165.1 Eurosta solidaginis | reverse complement strand
TAGCACATTTTCGGAACACTTAACTTGAACTAGTTATATTATAATATTGCACACGACTGTATCTACACCAGCATAAGTATTTTCAATATGTCACACTTGCCTGCATTTCATTTGATATGCTTATCTATTATTCGTTTATTTATGTATATTTTGTATAAGGAATATCATGCAATTATACAAGTGCAAACGTGCATACATACATAAATTTGCACATAAGTATGGGTGTACATATTTGTACTTACATTCCGCCAGCACAACTGCTTTTGTTTTCAAATCACTTAAAAGCCATCAAATGCGTATAGACAAACATATAAATTTTAAATCAGTTTTGTCAGGTGAAGTGTGCAAAATCACTTTAACATTGATAACAAACAGCAACAACAGCAGCAACAACAATAACACACTTAATACAACAAGAACGATGGCGATAATGCAATAACCAAAATCAGCAGCAGCAAATCAATTTGATGGACACTCGCATTAGTGTGTAGCGGTCATATTTAAATAAGTGCACTTACATACAACTACATACATGTATATACAAACATACATACATACGTAAATGTATAATGCATCATAAGGTTGTTGAGAAGTGCTGCTATAATAATAACAATAAAAGCAATAATAACAACAAAATGCCACTACTTTATACATATATGTAAAAACAACAGATTATAAACCACAAATAAGTGCCATTACGACAATCTTGATGAACACAAAATTATTGTATTTGTAAAATAGTAAAGTTCCTAGTTAAGTCTAACTGTCTCTGTTTATGTCTCTCTATGCATTATATTGCTTGACATAAAACCATGGACATTATTAAATGATATGCATAGCCCTTTAATAATGTATATGCATACATATGTACAAATATACATATGTGTGTATGCAATTAATGTGCTTGTGGTACATCCAAATTTGATAATGGGAACGGGTTAACAAACATATTATTCAAATGAGCACATGGCATATTTAGATGCACATGCGCTTAAATATGTATGTGTGCACATACGTTTGCTTATATGCAGCTGTGTATGTATGTTAGTTTTTGGTTTATTTTAGGAAGCATAAAATGGATATGACATCATTTTAGGCAACCTGGAGACTGCAAATTATCAAACAAATAAGAAATTACATAAACAGTGTGGTGTAAAAGAAAAGCTGCTTAAAGCATACAAAAAGATATATGCAGAATAATGTAGATTTACTATAACAATATCGTCAATAAAACTTTATATCGCTCGTTTTACATTCTCCTCACGCTGAAGCTTTTATTGTTGGTGCTGTTGCTTGGCAAAATTGATTGTTTACCGAAAACCAACTCAAATGCTTAGTATAAAACTGTTTGCATGAGGGGTTGTATTGAAGCCGAATTTGACACGTGAAACTCACTTAGACAATTCATAATCTCAAACAAATGAAAGCATACAACAAATTTGGAAAATCAGCTCTAAGATTGATTGCACGTTATTCTGTTTTTAAGAAAGTCGACATGTGAGGTCGCTACAAGCCAAGCTGACGAGAAATCACAGGCGAAATCCGCGACTATAACTAAGCGATCTGTTAAATTTTTATAATCGTATTTTTTTAATGATTATTTGGAAATTTCTTGGAATTTTAAGAGGTCTGGTGCTATGATCAAATCAGCAGCGGTTTTCCGACACATTATTTATAATTTTTAAGCAATCGCTTCTGGATTACTTTCAAGGAAGGCTTATTTTCGTTCAAGCTCTCTTGCTTCTGGCTTTTAGGTAGGCATTTCAAGAATTAATTAATTAAATATTTTGTTTGTCCATGTCACGGTAACGCAGAGAAAGGTGAGAAATGGCACGCCACAGGGAATGCTTTTTATTCCCTGGTTTGTGTCGTTATAATGTTCGATCTGCTCGAAGACCTTGAAAGTAGTGGCTACGAGGTGGTCGCTTATGCAGATGACCTGGAAATTTTTGTCAGTAGTAAATTTCTGAATAGACTGGAGAAGTAATGTGGGACGAGGGGCTGGTGAAACTGTTCACGTATGGCTCGGTGGTAATCTGGTTTTCACTGCAGCTTGACTTCCAGGTGGAAGTCACCGTTATAAAGGATGCTGCAAGGATGCTCGACACACGCAGGCACAAGCGAGGTGAATGCGTATACCAATGGATACTTTGGGATATTTCTGGTCACTTGCTTACTGCTCTAGGCCTCGAGCCATACTATCAAACTCTGCGCTGTCATCACCTCATGCAGTTTGTCGCAGACTTTCTGGCACGTTGCTGAAACCAAATGCTCGGCGGTGCTATTAGGGCTCACAAAAGCGTATCTATGCATTGTTATTGAAGTGCTATTGGGGCACTGTCCAATGGAGTCCATGCAAAAGGCAAAAATACTAGATAGTCCCATCAACATAAAAGTGTGCAAATGAGGTATGTCTTACTGAACAGCCGGCAACATACTTAACATAACCTATACTACAAAACCTTAACCTCTTTGGTGCTCAGTTTTTTATGTGTAGGTTACATTGCATGTAAGCGGACGAATCTGCTTTTCATACAACTGAGTACTTTATGAACCAATTGCCATCATCTTTTTTTGAAGTTACCTACCTCAAACGTTCTTCAGGTTGTCACTTGACTTAGCATCTGTGGTTAACTTGTAACGAACCCCGGATGTCGGGTTTATAGCTGGGGTATAACTCAGCGAATGGGTTCGCCTACACAATAAAAGATGTTAGTTAAACGTTATAAAAAATGATGCTTTTATTTCAATCCTTCGAAAAATCTATATACATATACATATACGTATGTGATTATAATATGTTTAATCATCGAGTGTTTTACACGCCTCGGTGGTATGCCTGGTGAAAATACGTAATCGGTGAGCGTTTTACACAACTCACCGGATCCCTAGTAAATACGTAATCGGTGAGCGTTTTACACAACTCACCGGATCCCTAGTAAAATACGTAATCGGTGAGCGTTTTACACAACTCACCGGATCCCTAGTAAAATACGTAGTCGTCGAACGTTTTACACGACTCGGCGGTATACCTATCATAAACAGCTGAAGTTCGACACCACCAGCTGCTCCGTAGTGGATGTTCAACACAGCCCACTATATACCTCACTCTACGACTTCTAAGCCAAGAGTGCCTTGTTCATGAATTTGCCGCTCCTTTTATACCATTTTTGAGTCGGCTTCCGTTGATTTACAATAAAAGTTCTTATAACTAAGCTAAAATTACTAAATATATATTTGTACGCATGTGTGTTCGCTATCGTTTGACAATTCCATTTCTCCATGTTCGCTTATACGTAAGTATGTATGTTTGTGCATAATTATGTGAGTTCTTACACTCTGCGATAAAAGTTTTCATATCCTATATATAATTTAATATGTATTATAATTATATATGTTTTAAAATGTATGTATGATTGTACAAAGTATATTTAATTCAAAATGTATGTACATATATGTATAAGTGAATTCATTTCATGCCATATATATATAAATTATTATAATTCCGTTTATAATTTTAATATGAAATTGTATTATCTACAATGAAAAATCAAAATTTGTGGAGGCCCCGAAAGCCTGTAATTTTGGGGTCTTCACATACTTCTTTACTAAGACCATGCATATAGTCCTACCTTCAAATTTTAACACAACAGCTTCATTGAATACAAAATTATCAGAAGTGACTAATTTTAATTTTACGAAACTTTCTGTTCACAAAATATCCAAAAAGTTACTCATACGCCATGTCCGCCAGTTACCTAATAAACGCATACTTGAACACTTTTCGCTCATTCGGCAATTAAACATATTTTGATATTGCTTATGAGTTTCAGTTATTTGAAGCGTACAGTCAGTTTTTGTTGAGTCCAAAAAAGCACGTCAGTATGTACCAGATATTACTGATGCAATCTGATCATCGAAAAGAATATGCAAACATTTTTTTTGCTGTAATAATTTTCAACTCTGATTGCCATAGTCTTAAGTAAGTTTTAAAGAACTCATACTTAATTCATATAAAATTCACTATACCATCGCATGATACAACACTATGCATCTTCGTATACAAAAATTAATAATACATGTGTGCATACGTACATATATGTCAAGTAAAGTAATAGCAAAACTAACAAATGCGGTTCTCTTACTTAATATGTAACATAGGTCGATCTTATACAGACACACAGCACAAATATATAAACACAAACTTTCAGTCACTCAACCATTTAATTTCTTACTCACACATTTCATTACATACTTCTGATTGTGTGCACTTTCATAAATTTATACATACATATGCCACAATCAACTCTAGGTAAGATGATTCAGATTTATATGCTAATTGAGCTGAAACCGCTAAACGTTTACATAGCTGTTTTAAATTTTACATTAGAACACAAATGTATGTGAGTAAATCTGTTTGTGCATACATTTGTATACATACATATGTGGGTAAATATTTACCTCAAGAAAGCACATGAGTAAGAGAATATCTTCTGAAATAAGTAAATTATATGTATAAATAAATTAAATAAAAATACCCAACGTCTCATTAAGTGGTGTTTAAACTAATTTCAAGAGTTTGTCTGTTTTCTAAAAGCGTGAAATTTCATATAATTTTTAGCTAATCCCTGTTTTCAAAGCTCAAACACATTGAACTTCAACTTTTCTAATTTTTATTTTCAATATTTAGGGTATACATATTTATATTTCCCGAGTTGATGTTGAGATAAAGATTTTTTGGAATTCTGAACTAAGCCGCTCTTCAAACAACTGGGTATTTTCCAAAAGTTTTCGTAGATATGGCGTTATAAATTAAATTTGAGCCCCATTATGCTTTTATGCGCTATAGAATAGCAGCGGCAGTTAATGATCTAACCTTCTTCTTGCCAAGTAGCTAAAAACCACTGGCCAAAACATTTATTTACTAGCGAAATTTATTTTTTAAGCTCAAAACGCTTTAACTTTCAATGCCAGACTGGATCAGGCTCCTTAATTCAAAACTTATTTTGGAGGCCCTTTTGGAATTACTATTTTTTCTTCCTTCTAGCTGCAATTTATTTTACGTCTGTTTTTGAAAGTGGTTTATTTGTACTTTGGTCTTGACAATCTCTATAAATCTTTCCTATGACCTACTGAGCTCTGCCGTCTTTTTGTCTTTTTTTTATAATTTAGTAACACTACTTTACTCGATTACCAAAAAAAAATTATGTAAAAACAATTAAAGAGCTCAAAAGCGCAACAAGGTTCACAGTCTACTATATGTATATTATAAAGTCAATTACTAAATGTCAAAATAGAAAATTTGTAAAATGTAGTGCATATTTCTAAGGGCATATATTTTTGATTTTCTGGAAATTTACAAATTTTAGGACCAATTTAACCATTTTAATATCATCAATGTTTTCATTCAACATTATTCTTTGTATTATTTGAATTCGTTGCATACTTTTAGGGATTAATGTGTTTTTATTTAGTTTTGGCCGACATTGATAATTTTTAAAATTTAACACTCGAGTGCACAAAAGGTCATTGCATATTTCATGGGGCATTCTTGATTTTGTTTTTTACTTTATGCGTAGATTTAAAATCTGTTAAAACAAATTTAGTTACATAAATTCTCTATTAAAATTATTATCTACGTTTGAGTACTCTATCGAGCTCTAAAACTTTTCAAATTTGTATGTTTTATATTTTTAGTAGCATATTTGATCTTTTATGTTTTCTGTGGCCATAAACAACTTTTTAAAAACAAATAGAGTTGCATGAAATTTCCAATTAAATAACTATCTATATTTTAGTCCTTCAATGACATCTAAAGCATTTTCATTTCATGTGTGTAAAAATGTTTGCATATTTCAGGATGTATATTAAATTCATGCATATTTTCTGAAGATATTAATCATATTTTAAAACAAGTTTAATTGTAACAAGTAAGGAAGGCTAAGTTCGGGTGTAACCGAACATTACATACTCAGTTGAGAGCTATGGAGACAAAATAAGGAAAATCACCATGTAGGAAAATGAACCTAGGGTAACCCTGGAATGTGGTTGTATGACATGTGTATCAAATGGAAGGTATTAAAGAGTATTTTAAGAGAGAGTAGGCCATAGTTCTATGGATGGACGCCATTTAGGGATATCGCCATAAAGGTGGACCAGGGGTGACTCTAGAATATGTTTGTACGATATGGGTATCAAATGAAAGCTGTTAATGAGTATTTTGAAAAGCAGTGATCCTTAGTTCCATAGGTGGACGCCGTTTCGAGATATCGCCATAAAGGTGGACCAGGGGTGTCTCTAGTTGTACGATATGGGAATCAAATGAAAGGTGTTACTGAGCATTTTAAGAGGGAGTGGGCATTAGGTCTATAGGTGCACGCCTTTTCGAAATGTCGCCATTAGGGTGGGCCAGGGGTGACTCTAGAATGTGTTTGTATGATATGGGTATCAAATGAAAGATGGTAATGAGTTTTTTAAAAGGGAGTAATCCTTAGTTCTATAGGTGGACGCCTTTTCGAGATATCGCCATAAAGGTGGACCAAGGGTGACTCTAGAATGTTTGTACGATATGGGTATCAAACGAAAGGTGCTACTGAGCATTTTAAGAGGAAGTGGGCATTAGGTCTATAGGTGGACGCCTTTTCGAGGTATCGTCATTAGGGTGGGCCAGGGGTGACTCTAGAATGTGTTTGTACGATATGGGTATCAAACGAAAGGTGTTACTGATCATTTTAAGAGGGAGTGGGCATTAGGTCTATAGGTGGACGCCTTTTCGAGATATCGCCATTAGGGTGGGCCAGGGGTGACTCTAGAATGTTTGTACGATATGGGTATCAAACGAAAGGTGTTACTGATCATTTTAATAGGGAGTGGGCATTAGGTCTATAGGTGGACTCCTTTTCGAGATATCGCCATTAGGGTGGGCCAGGGGTGACTCTAGAATGTTTTTGTACGATATGGGTATCAAATGAAAGGTGGTAATGAGTATTTTAAAAGGGAGTAATCCTTAGTTCTATAGGTGGACGCCTTTTCGAGATATCGCCATAAAGGTGGACCAAGGGTGACTCTAGAATGTTTGTACGATATGGATATCAAACGAAAGGTGTTACTGAGCATTTTAAGAGGGAGTGGGCATTAGGTCTATAGGTGGACGCCTTTTCGAGATATCGCCATTAGGGTGGGCCAGGGTGACTCTAGAATGTTTGTACGATATGGGTATCAAACGAAAGGTGTTACTGAGCATTTTAAGAGGGAGTGGGCATTAGGTCTATAGGTGGACGCCTTTTCGAGATATCGCCATTAGGGTGGGCCAGGGTGACTCTAGAATGTGTTTGTACGATATGGGTACCAAATGAAAGGTGGTAATGAGTATTTTAAAAGGGAGTAATCCTTAGTTCTATAGGTGGACGCCTTTTCGAGATATCGCCATAAAGGTGGACCAAGGGTTACTGAGCATTTTAAGAGGGAGTGGGCATTAGGTCTATATGTGGACGCCTTTTCGAGATATCGCCATTAGGGTGGGCCAGGGGTGACTCTAGAATGTTTGTACGATATGGGTATCAAACGAAAGGTGTTACTGAGCATTTTAAGAGGGAGTGGGCGTTAGGTCTATAGGCGGACGTCTTTTCGAGATATCGCCATTAGGGTGGGCCAGGGGTGACTCTAGAATTTTTGTACGATATGGGTATCAAACGAAAGGTGTTACTGAGCATTTTAAGAGGGAGTGGACATTAGGTATATAGGTGGCCGCCTTTTCGAGATATCGCCATTAGGGTGGGCCAGGGGTGACTCTAGAATGTTTGTACGATATGGGTATCAAACGAAAGGTGTTACTGAGCATTTTAAGAGGGAGTGGGCATTAGGTCTATAGGTGGACGCCTTTTCGAGATATCGCCATTAGGGTGGGCCAGGGTGATTCTAGAATGTGTTTGTACGATATGGATATCAAATTAAAAGTATTAATGAGGGTTTTAACAGCGAGTGGCCCTTAGATGTATATGTGAAGGCGTTCTCGCGATATCGACCAAAATGTGGACCAGGTGATCCAGAAAATCATCTGTCGGGTACTGCTAATTTATTTATATATGCAATACCACTAACAGTATTCCTGCCAAGATTCCAAGGGCTGTTGATTTCGCCTTGTAGAACTTTTTCATTTTCTTCTACTTAATATGGTAGGTGTCACACCCATTTTACAAAGTTTTTTCCAAAGTTATATTTTGCGTCAATAAACCAATCCAGTTACCATGTTTCATCCCTTTTTTCGTAGTTGGTATAGAATTATGGCATTTTTTTCATTTTTCGTAATTTTCGATATCGATAAAGTGGGCGTGGTTATGGTCGGATTTCGGCCATTTTTTATACCAAGATAAAGTGAGTTCAGGTAAGTACGTGGGCTAAGTTTAGTAAAGATATATCGATTTTTGCTCAAGTTATTGTGTTAACGGCCGAGCGGAAGGACAGACGGTGGACTGTGTATAAAAACTGGGCGTGGCTTCCACCGATTTCGCCCATTTTCACAGAGAACAGTTACCGTCACAGAATCTATGCTCCTACCAAATTTGAGAAGGATTGGTATATTTTTGTTCGACTTATGGCATTAAAAGTATTCTAGACAAACTAAATGAAAATGGGCGGAGCCACGCCCATTTTGAAATTTTCTTTTATTTTTGGATTTTGTTGCATCATATCATTACTGGAGTTGAATTTTGACTTAATTTACTTATATACAGTAAAGATATTAACTTTTTTGTTAAAATTTGAATTTAAAAAAAAATTTTTTTAAAAAGTGGGCGTGTTCTTCATCCAATTTTGCTAATTTTTATTTAGCACATATGTAGTAATAGTAGTAACGTTCCTGCCAAATTTCATCATGATATCTTCAACGACTGCCAAATTACAGCTTGCAAAACTTTTAAATTACCTTCTTGTAAAAGTGGGCGGTGCCACGCCCATTGTCCAAAATCTTACTAGTTTTCTATTCTGCGTCATAACGTCAACCCATCTACCAAGTTTCAGCGCTTTAACCGCCTTTGGAAATGAATTATCGCATTTTTTCGGTTTTTCGAAATTTTCGATATCGAAAAAGTGGGCGTGGTTATAGTCCGATATCGTTCATTTTAAATAGCGATCTGAGATGAGTGCTCAGGAACCTACATACCAAATTTCATCAAGATACCTCAAAATTTACTCAAGTTATCGTGTTAACGGACGGACGGACGGACGGACGACGGACGGACGGACATGGCTCAATCAAATTTTTTTTCGATCCTGATTATTTTGATATATGGAAGTCTATATCTATCTCGATTCCTTTATATATGTACAACCAACCGTTATCCAATCAAACTTAATATACTCTGTGAGCTCTGCTCAACTGAGTATAAAAATTCTAGTAGATACAATCATATCCCCATATTAGATTTTTTTACCGAATTCAAAAGTTTTTTTTTAATTTTGTGTGTATAAAAAGTAGCTGCGTATTTCAAGGAACACATTTTTTTGGCTTGTGAATAGTTACGAGCATTTCTAAAAATTTTGGCTTTTTTCAAATTCGTGTGTATAAAAAGTTGTTGCATAGTTGCAGGCGGAAATAGTTTTATACAACGGGTTGAAACAAGTGTAGTTTTATGAATCTCAAGTAGAATAATTCTTTTTATTTTAACACCCTATGTAGCGGACCAAACTCAGCGTTAAAAAAATACGTTACATTTTTTTTTATAAATTTACGGTGGACATTTACAACTTTTCAAAATAAATTCAAATTTTATAATATATTTAGTAAATCTATATTGCACACTGAAGCTCTTTGAATTCGAGCGAATAAAAAATTGTTGCATATTTCAAGGTTGAGGTTTGATTGACTTACAACCTTTCAATACCAATCAATTTAAAAAACATCTAAAACGATTTTTCCAAAATAATTATTTTCAAATATTTACCTCAAGCGACCTCTCAAGCGCATAAATTAAGGCTTTTGAATACATACACGCTTTTAACAATTCTACTGACAGCAAAACAGCCTGAAAGCTGGTTATAACTTCAATACAATTTTCAGAGTATATGTTACCCGTCTCTCAATGAAAGGTAGCTTATGACTCAAAACAGAAATTGCGAGAAAACAGCTGTTACAGCGTGTAGTCATAAGCCACCTTTCATAGACCGGGTCACATATGTCTTAACAAGTCATTCAATCTGATCAACCTAAACATAGAAAAAATGACAATAACAGTTGAAAATATGTTGCAGATTTACGGTTATGTTTTATTTAATTCTATTTGGCAATCTTTAAAACTAGTTTATTTGGATTTGCTAGCGCGCTTTTTGAGCTCTGAAGTCGTTTTTACATGCCTTGTCTGACAACGAGTTGAAGCTCCTAAAGTATGCTTCCCACGTCTCACAAACTAGCAAAAGTTACATTACTCAAAATCAAAACATGCATGAAAAAGATTCTGGAGCCTCTCAGAGCCACATTCATATCACTTTTAAAATCGACGAAAATAATCAGTCACAAATAACAAAAATATTTCACGAAAATATAAAGAAGTATAAAAGTACTTTTAATAATGTCGCAAACTCTCTCAACACCATATCTAATACTATAAGCGTCATTTGCAATTTCCTTATTGCGTTGCGGTACAATTTTGTGCGGTAATGGGTCTAGAGCCGTTTCACCATCTCTAGTGAAGTGTAAAATTAACTGGTGGGATAGCAACCCTTCAGATAGCTGCATTAACATTTTCTCGTTATTCCCACTAATACACTTAAATCGATAATTGTGAAGATTTTGTAGAAGGAATCGCGGCAACTTATTGTGAATACACGAAATCAGAAAACCAGCTGAGTTTTGTTTACATTTTTTCCTTAAAGAGAAAACGAAAATTTAAATAGGAAATACATTTATAGATAGGAAATCAAGAAATATTGCATTACTTAAGGGCGCATATTAGAGAAAGTATTTTTTGCAGATTTTTAAGTAATTAATATAGGAATTGGTTTGAGTGGACTATAAAGGAATTTTTCGCGAAGAATCTATAGAGCGTTAAACCCTCTACCTCCCTCTCTAATTTATCATTTACGGTAAGCCTCTTTTTTCATAGGAGACTAAACTATTATTTTGTTTTCTTTTATATAACACAAATATTTATTTTTTTATCCTGTAATGAAATAACATCACACTTAAATCTGATGTTGACTTGTTTAATGAATGAAAATAAATGCAATTGGGTACAAAAATTGTATAAATAAACATATAAACACATAAACTATGCATGTACATATGTGTGTATCCTAAGCCTGTAAAATGGCATCTTAAGAGCCTAAAGAACAAGCCGCAATTTCTCTCAAGTCTTTCTTAAGGCACAAGCTAACAACTCTATAAATGCAACAATTGTGTTTTAACTATAAACCAAACTTGCTGCACAGCAAACATATATGTATGTGTGTACCTACTTCGGGTACTTTGCACTTAAAACAATATACATATGAGTTTACTTAAGTGCATATGTTGTTGCTCACGCATGTACGTATGTATGTGTGTATGTACCTATGAACATTGCTATTACAAGTGTATTTGAGAGAGCACAAGGCAAATAGGTGACATTATCTTTCTGCATATTCAGCAGCGTAGCCGGGTATGTAACACTTAAGCAAGCGGCTTGTCTTTGTCTAAAGAAACAAGCGCTTGATTTACAAGCATACTTGTAGGCAATTGAACAGCAACAGTAACAACAAACAAATGAAATGATAAGATAAAGTACAATAGCACTAACAAACGCACAGCACTAGGAGCTATAGCAGTCACAGTAAAGAGAACAGAAATGTAGCATTTGACAAGCGTTCATGTAAAATTTACTACATCATAGGCCACAATGCATACATTCTCATGCAGAAATGTATGCGAATTCATTTATGTATATTTAAGTGATGTGGTGTGTGGTGTGTGGAGCATGTGAGTGGGTGTGCATTTTATGTGGCAAATGCAATATTTATGATGAAGATCCACATACAAATATTACACAAAAAACATTTAAAGGCAAACATTGTATTAGACCGGGTCGTCTTATACAATATAAAAGAGTTGCCAGAATATTCCCTCATAATTTGAAAGTTGTTGTGATAGGCTCTGGAAAACGTGTAACCTATCAGAAAGTTTTCTTGAGCGCATGATTTTTTCTTTCAAGAATGGAGCGATTAATTCAAATGCAAGACACAATATACCTCGAAGAGATAAGACGAGATTTCTTCCAATATTTGCGTCGTGCTTCTTTTCATTTTCCTTCATATTGGGACGACGTACGTGTTTAAGCCTCTCCGACTCAGTGAGGTTTCACTGCAGCTTTTCAGTGCAAGAAAATCACTCCAGAGTTCTGCCCAAATGACTGGGACACGGTACGACTACGCTTTTTAGAACTCTAATGAAAAAGACTTGTTTCGAAATTTTTGATATTATGTTTACTTCGGGACTGAATCCAGGATCTTCTATGTTGGTATGGCGGGGCACGACGTCAAGAGGTTATAAATTGCAACTTCGGGATTTTTTATTCTCTTTTTAAGCTGACGCGAAATTGAGCGAGTTGCATGGTAATGTATAAAACTTTAATGAATTTTTTAAATGGTACCAGAGTTATAATTTGTTAAAGTAGCTATATAGTAAATAAACACGAATTCTACATTGTTTATCGTAAATAAAAAGCCTTGTCTCGTAAAGGAATATGAGCGGGTTTCTTCTGTTAATTTTAATATATATATAAAAATCTTTAAAAATCTTTAATTTCCGCTCCCTACATCCGCACGGTACATGTTACAGTGAGGGCGTCCCTTATTATCTGTTTTCTTTCTACGAAACGTCCACAAATTTGTAGCGTAAATATCATGATCCCCTTTCCAGGATACGCCACTGCGCATATTTACATTGGGGTATCCCCAATTTAACATTTTATTATTTTTACCGAGCCTCAACATAAATTGTTAGTTTAAGAGTCAACATTAATTTCATCAATCTAATTATAGAACAAATTATTCATTAAATTAATAAAAATAAATACGAATAAAACATAAATACTGAAAATTGTGTTAATTCTTACTTTTTTTTGTGAAGTTTATTAACTTTAAAATAAATTTTACTTAACATATAATTTTTCAACATTGTCACGTAAATATTCTTATAGGAATTTAAACGCTCTTCAAACACGACTTTAAATTCATTTCTATAATTTCGTCATTTAAAAGTTAGACCAAGTTAAGGCTGAAACCCGACTTGATATATGACAGACTCCTAATGTACAATAGAGCGATTGCAAAAAAATGTTTTTGTCATTCTTTGTACACAGGCTCAAACAATTTTTTAGATATTAAAATATGCAGCTATATGTACATATATGCCTCTAATATTAATATTAAGGATGGTTCATATCACACTTTTAAATTTGTGATACAAAGTGTAGGGAAAAATGTGGTTTCACATATTTTGCTTTGTTAAACTATTAAACGAATTATTGTAAGAGACATTTTTGAATTTTTGTAAAGTACTAAACGCCTTTCAAAAGAGCTTTCTAAATTGATTTACTTATTTATTTGTAAAATTTGTCTTAATTTTTATTTTACTTATTTTTTTTAATTGCCTATTAAGTTATATTTGGACTTGATTAACTTTAAAGCCAGTAAACTTAGCGAAGATTGTATCTCTAATTTGTTGTACAATGATAGGCTACGTTTCCACCAAACCCAAACTCGTGGTTGCCTCTTCGTACGACAGCTAAAACGTGTCTAAAATATACGGAGAGATATATAAATCGGCGCTTTAACCGCGGTATCAATAATCTTAAAGCGAAAATCAAACATTTTATTTCTGTGAGGAGGTACTTGCGTAAAATAGTTGGAAAACATGAAGTTTGGGTAAGATTCGTTCGCAACAAAATTATGAAGCACATTTTTTCTAGCATATACGCATTAGGAAATGTGAAACCAAATGTACCCATACGATTAGTATTATTATTATGGTATCATTCTATTTCTACAGCTAACCAGACCTTTATATCGTAGTTCCGCGAAAAAAATAAAACTAAAAAAAATATTTTTGGGAACGGCCTAATGTACAAATCAACTTTAATTTAATTGAACGCACCACACGGCCAACAAACACAAGCTGTTAATTATATTGCACAGTTACAAATTCATCAAAGATATAAAGCATACACACATACACATATGTATGTGTGGATGCATAAGTAAGCAGAGCGCTCGTTCACAACGGTAGAGCTTACAATTGACCATAGCTGAGCATATATCGGAGCATACTATCAATAGCAATGTCACTAATTGCTTGAATAAACAAATATACATACATATAAGCCAATACATACACATACATATATTCAAATATATATGTATGGTCAACTCAAACAGTTTACTCAAACAAACCAAATATCATGCCACTTACCGGCCATACAGCTCCATTTCAACTGAACATCGTCCGTTTCTGACAAGATATCTACTCAGTTACTGCTCGTTCAAGTCTCTCAAACTTTGTGTTTGCTTTGGTCATTAGCGTTAAACAAACTCAAATAATTTTTGAGTTTCATTTAACCCAACTACTTTGTATGTGCTATGTGTGGGCAAATGTAAGCTGCAGCTGGTCGAATTTTTAAATTGTCTGCATATTTAAAGGCTGTTAAGCTTATATAAACACACAAACGCCACACACATACGCTTCAAGAACTGAGCTAAAAGCGTAAGTGTTTACAATGCATTGGACGCTCAAATTATTTTTTAACTCGTTAAGTGTTTTTGGTTATTCTGGTGATGTCCAAAATTTACAATACTGGCTTTGCTTCGTTGTCACGTAAAAACTATACAAACATTTCGTGTATTTTTTATTAAACATTTCTAATGAAAGAAGCATAGAAGTAGTCATAAAGTATATGAGATATGAGTTTGATGTTCGTATACGCAAAGGAATGACACTAAAAGAAAAAACAACAAACCAATTTATGACAAAATTTTCAAATAGATGTTTGCGAAGCGACAATATCATTATCATCATTACTTGGAGCTTAACCACCTAAGCGATGTTGGCCATTTTGCAACAAGTCACGCCAGCTATCCCGTTTTCGCGATAACCGACGCCAATTGGGAGCACCAAGGGGGTCAAGTCTTCCTCCCCTCCTCTCTCATTCAGTGGCAGGGGGTCTCAACTCTTCTAGACCTGCCTGTCTGGCCGTCGAATTTTCAGAAAAAAAACTATCAAAGCACTGGGTGGATGGGGGGGGGGATTGTTACTTTCTGGTTGGTCGACTGCGTCCATTCGCATAGCAGACCAGCCACAAAGCCTTTAGATATTTATTGCTAGAAACCTACCCGTGTGACTCCTATGCTGAGTCGTAGCTTATACATAGAGCCTCGATATTCGATATCAATATATTTTGGCAATTCGAACATAACCTCGGCTTTTACACATCACAGACAGAAACATGTAAATTCTTCCACAGACAAACTTTTCTCAAATACGACCGCTATTCGGAGCCATCTCGCATTTCCTTCCCCGTTCGTCCGCGGATCACTGGATCTGATGCAGGGGGGGGGGGGGGGGGGGGTCCATTACATCTGAAGAAAAGGGGGGGATCAAGTATGGACGTCTGCGACTATGGTCACAGCGCTGCTGATTTGTGTGGGTGGCAGACAAGAAAAGGAAGTGATGTGTCGTCTTCAATTGGCCACTTTGATTTCTCTACCAACTAGCACATTGTTTTTGCTGTTTCTCTGCGATTGTGACTTTCGAATCTTGTACTACTAATAACGACTAATAGGCGTGAAATATTGCTCGAATTTATTATCCATCCATTCATAGTACGTGGTCGCCAATGGCGTTGTCATTGATTTTTTAGCTTTCAAAGTAAATGGTTAATGGGCATTATTTTCTTTGATGATGAGCAGGTCTTCGGCCTTGTCCCCATTTTACAGCAAGGGCCAGCTTTTTTTGCTTCTTTATCTAAGCCTTTAATATAAACTTAAGCATCGTTTAGTGATGTGAGGGCTGCCGTCGTGAGGGTTTGGGTTCTGGCTAGTAGCCTTTTATTTAGAGGAATAATGAAGAGCCTCCTAGATTCTATCGGAAGTCAATTGGCAAAGTCTATAGACGCAATAAAATAAGGTACTGTGATGTGATTGTAGGATCTAACATGGGTCCAATCTCGGCAGGTTCGGCCAAAACCCCTGGCCATCACTACAACTCGTTCCTCTGTCCCCATAGCTATGGGTTCCGGTCGCACAAACGAAATCCTCTTAACAACTCAAAGCGAGTATCGGCACTGTTTTCCTTCCATGTAGTGAAATGGTATAAGAGCGTTCGCGATGGTTATAGCCTGTTACTACTAAATTTGCTTTCAATTAAAAGCGGACAAAAGAAACTTTTCATTTTTAATACACACACATTCCAACACGCACACTCAGAGCATTGACTGACGCTATTCACTCAAGAGTGCAAGCACATCGGCCGTTCCAAATAGCTAGCAAACATACGCACCTAGAAGACCATGACAGATTTAGATGCATACAAGCCGTGTACAAAGAATAAGCCGTCAAAATTAGGGCTGTGATTGAAACCAAAAAAGCTTTGTTTAAAGCGTTACAACGCTGTCGTAGGACTCCTTACATAACTACGGAGCGATAATATGGTTAGCTGCCCTAAGTAAAGCACAAGCCAACCTAAAAAACCTAGGCAGATGTACCGGCACCCTACAGGTACATTTTGGCCGCATCAATGGCATCGCGTTTACATGCATGATCTTGCAAATAGCCGCGCCTATAAAGCTCTGGAGGATGTTTCGGGTCCTATAACTGAGAAGAGGTATAGTCGTAGATTTTGTGGTGTTGTTGGTGGGTACATGAATGGGACGAAGTACCAAAGGACACATGCCCGAGCAGCCACTCCATTCTCTGTGAAAGGTTCACATGACACTTTTCAAGCCGTCAACACTTTCCTAAGAGGCCTGCAGCTATGTGTCATGCTAGAAAAGGGACAATTATTGTGACAGTTCTTGAGGCCGGTAAAAACATCAACAACCTACGCACTGGTGTTGCGCTATAAGGCTTAGGTCGACTAATGAACATAGCTACACTGTAACATGCATAACGCCGAAAAATTAGCTTTCGTGAATAGTCCATTACCTTGGAAATAGAATAACTAGTCCTCGATGAAATTCGACTATAGACTATGCAAACCATATATATCTTCACGCCTCAGATATGTAGGTAAATTGTTCGAGAAATTTGCATGATTTTACAGGCTGTCTCAAAAGGAGTAACAGACACATAAAAGTGCTCGAGCTGATTGACCGAGTCCATCCGGAGCTACACACTAACGACGACAACAGACAACATTTGTACAATAATAAAAGGACAACAGGAGTTCGCTCAGAAACCCTAGCTGTCAGCTACAAAAACATTTTGTGCTAACACTTGACACTTGTAAAGTCACAATGCGTTTGTGCCCCTTAGACCATAATACTATCCCTCCCCCTAAATTTACTTTAACTGATCTCCAACTCACTTTATATTTCAAATTTTGTACCAAAAGTAATCTGTTCCATCTCTACAAACAATAGCCTATCCTCCAAAAAATATACAGCTGCGACACATAAATTAGCCGTAGCATGTTGTTACCAATTTCCGGTACAATTATTTACATCTGATTATTTTTTAACTATCTCACCCAATTACAAGAAAAAATCCATGAATTTATAACTGAAATTACGCAACCCATCTCTCAGAAACGTTGTCTCGAACAAACAACATTCAAATTTCCGACCAAATTGTAAGAGGTCTAATAGCGGTATTTCCAATCGAGCTCTAGGATTATTGTATTCTTTGTCTCATTATTATTTTATAAACAGATTTTCTTAATGATACAAATTTCCTAAACTAAATCATGGCTTCAACCTATATGGTTGGCTCATCTGTACAGCAACAAATTATATCTGTTTCTAAATTGTTAAAATCTGTGTATTGGTATTAGGCGAATGAATGAATGAAACATAAGACAAGCGTGTTTTATGTTGTGGTAAGAAAATGTTGTCAATGTGTTGGTTTCATTTTGAATTTGCCATCTCCTTTGGACAATCCCAGTCGACCATGCAACTAGTGATATAATAAACAAAATTAGCTGAAGAGATGAGCCACACCATATAATTGAGCATGACTAAAATAGAAGAAGGACAACAAATCACTTGGAAAGAGAAAAAATATTGACAATTCGCTTTTAACTTGTAACTTTTTCACAAAAAAATTTGTAAGGCTTGAGCTCGATTCGACCCGCGTTCTTACAAAGCAAAAGCCCGATAAAACAACAAAAAGTGAAAATATCTAACTTTAAAAAAAACGTCCACCAACTGAAACATGCAAACCAATCTCAACGTTTTTGGACAAATATGGAATTCGACAAAGTTGTTGAAACTTCGAACTTTTTATTTAGACTCGTCTGAATATATTTCAATATGCAGTTTATTAAATTAGCCTAACAGAGTACAAGTTGTAAGGTGGGTTTCGTCCGAAGCCTGGGGTAGAACTCAGTAAATCCAGAGTCGAAAAAGGACACCATTTCCTTTTGAAATGAACACACGTCAATTTGATGTTGGTATTTTGTTCAAACACACACACACCGTTGCAGAGAGGTAGACCTGGCCGAGGAATTGGAAGTGGACTGTATCGAAGGTTGGTGAGTCGGTGGATCGACTTCCCCAAACAACCGGAGGTCGGCGGATTCGATGCACGTCACAAGTGGGCAGCTGGTGGATTGCAGCGAGCCGGTGGATGTGCTGGTGATCGTTGGATCGAGTTTCCAAGCAACCGAAGGTTGGTGAAACCGATATACGTCTGTTGGTGACATTTGGTGGATTCCGACGGATCGTGAATACGAGTCGTTGGATCGATTTCCAAGCAACGAAGGTTGGTGAACCGATACAAGTCCCTGGTTGACCAAGTTGGTGGATTACGGCGGGGTCGGTGAATACGGCTGGTGATTCCAGTGAGTCGTGGACACGGCAGTGGATCGTCAAGTCACTGGTTGACAAGCTGGTGGATTAAGGCGGGTACGGTGATTGCGGACGATGTTGGATCGATTTCCAAGCAACCGAAGGTTGGTGAAACTGATAACAAGTCCCTGGTGACAAGTTTGTGGATTACGGCGGTCGGTGAATACGGAGGGGACTCGTTGGATCGATTTCCAAGCAACCGAAAGTTGGTGTACATCGATACAAGTCATGCGTTGACAAGCTGGTGGACTATGGTGAGAGCCGGATGGTCGATCGATTTCCGAGCAACCAAAGGTTGGTGAAACCGATACACGTCACCCATTAATAAGGTTGTGACTTCCGGTGAACCGGGAGTTAGTTTACTAAACCCTCAGTTTATTCGGTGGTATCTTCCCGTAGATGGAGAGATGACTCACCAGTGTCGGAGGGAACTGTGAGGTGGAAATTGAATCTCCTCGCTCACTGCTCTCCGACACCCAAAAGGAGCGACCATGGTCGCCCACTTCGTGACTGGATCGAAAGTACCAGACAAGGTAATGGTATCCGCTCACACGCATGGGTGCGGATCTTACCTTGCTGAAGGTTGAGCTCTAGCTAATCATGAATGCAGATTATTTGTACTTAAGTAGAAGTGGATATGAAAAGGTTGAGAATTAACGCGCCTCGTTTAGCTAGACGATCGCGTGTAGCGCGATTAGAATGAAATGTACGTGCCATTATTATTAACTCTGCCTTTGTTATGCCAGTTAGTTATTCGATTGCAACCAGGTAGTACAGTGTGGCGTATGTAATGTAGGGGCAGTGCTATTGTTTACCAGTGTGCCTGAGTAGACAAATACTTCTACTGCAGTTGTAAAACGGCTATTACATAGTATAGCTCTGCATTACACATCCGTACTGATGTTTCAATTAAAATGTTTTGTTTCTACTTATTTTTCGTACGTATTAACAAAATCTGATAATATGAAAAGAAAGTCTCAATGCAAATTTTCATTTGTTGTTTTGAAATCTCTAAGTAATATAAAATCGAATTTTTCGAATTTGTCTCAAAATGATTTTGAGAGGCCTTGCATATAGCTCCAGTTAAAAGAAATAACCGTATCGAAATAACCAAACAAGCACATGTTAACTCACGACATTTTCATACACTATTAGCTATTTTCGTGTACGCAACTGTATATATTACACATAATTTGACTGTTGCGCCTTTAGAACGAACAAAACAAAAATCACTTCTCTCCAAATGCCTCCGAGGCTATGCAAATATTTTTCTTGTGATTTGCTTATTAGATCTCATATTTTTTTCGCAGATCTCATATTTCACCAGAACAATCAATCATCATAGACAATCTACATAAATAACTTCTAAATTGCATAACTAAAGTCATTTCATAACAAATGTTGCTATCATTCACTCGCAAAGAAAAATGTTTGCCGTTTTATGGGAATGTCTAACGAAAAAACAAAAGACTAAAAAAGCATATTATTTACAAATATTAGATAAAAAGAAAAATGTGAAAAGAACAGTGTCCACATGCTGTCTTACATGTGGTGTGAGTTGTATACGATTTTTCGCCTGTAAGTGCTAAGCTTAAATGACACTTACCGGATACAGCTGCTGCTCAAAGGAGGGGTCATCGTCATTTCGATTTTTTTATACCAAGCTGTTTTAGGATTTTGTTATACAGTTTTCCAAAGTAGTTTTGTGCTTTATTAGGCTACAGAAAATGCTTCAAACGATAATAAACTTGAAGAAATGATTTCGTATTATGAAACAGCTGTTGTTGTTGTTGTTGTTGTAGCAGTGCTTCGCCCCATCCATAAGTGCGACCGATCACAAATTGTCATCAATATCCTCAAACGGGAGTCCAAGGAAACTTACTGTTTCAACAGGGTGGACCATAATGAGAGGGGTGTTGGAGGGGTTGATTCCACAATACAGTTAAAGAGATGATTGGTGTCATGTAGGGACACATTACAGCAGGAAATATGTTTTGTATATCGAGGTTGATTCTGGATAGGTAAGAGTTTAACCTGTTACAGTATCCAGATCGAAGTTAAGCTAGAGTGACTCGCGTTTCCCTAGGGAGAGTGCGTTCATCTTCTGCTAGTTTTGGGTGTTGTTCTTTGAGTACAGGATTCACGGGTAATTCCCGGCATAGAGGTCCGACACCTGTTTTTGGAGTTCACTGAGGACCTGCTTGTGTTTTTTAGCTTCATACGGCTGTGTTCTCAGGTGCCGTATTTCCTCATAATGCTTACGTTTCAGTGTAACCCCATTTAATTTGAAACAGCTGTCGCTTTGATCGGTTGTTTTGAATTTTTCTCAAATATTATTTGCTATAATTATTATTAAATAGTTAGGTAGTGCGCCGTTTTCGTCCCTATATTCCCTCACCATCTTGAACATTCATTAAGCACACTAGCTTAAGTTAGGGACGGCTGAGTGGCATTGTCTCAACTAAGTGGGCTCACTTGAATATTATTACGACGGCACTAGTTTCTACACATTAAGTTAATCTGTACGTAATAATCTTTTACTTCCTGACAAGGCAAGCACTGAGCCTAAATAATTATTTCGGAGATTTGAGCTTTAACAATCCGATTATTATTACGGCTTGCCCCATAAGCTTGACAGCTATACATGAAATTAACTGGCTGAATTCGTCTTGTAATATCCAATGCACGTGTCCCACAATAATATGCTGCTCCGAATGGATTTCCAGCTAGCACCCGTCACTCCAAAGCCATTAAGAGCGCACCCTAAATGAACTTAGCTAGTTTTCGCTGTGTATCGAAAATCTTCAATGCGCTGTAAGGATGTCGACGCATAGCAAGAAGTGGTGCCAGTACAGCCTTTCTATTCTGAGTGAGGCTCAAATTTCCAACAGCAGACTAAGTCGCCAGCGATGATTTCAAGCTTTGATTGTTATGGCGCTCTCAAGTACCACGTGTTTGGGCAAGAGGTCAGGGTGACTGTCGATATACCCTAGCATCCAGATAACTTGTTTCAAAAATTTGAGCAGACTGCTCAACCCTAAATAGTGGCGACTTCAGCATAGAGATACTACAATGGTCTTCTTTTTATTTTCCTTGTAGCCATAGGGGACTTCCTGAAGCTTATGGAGAGTTTTCTCAATCCCTTGGTGGTTATTGATTCGACACGTTTCGAAAAATTATACCACTAAAGAAGTAGAGAGATTATCCACGACGTTGAACTTTCTAGGTCATCCAACATCTTTCTTCTGTGGGACCTTGGGTCGCCAGAGCCTCGCCTGCTAAACAGACCCCTGCTCAAGTGAAGTGTCTAGTTTTGGAATAAAATCGAAGCTGGTCAGAATTCTTTAGCTTCCAATGATCATAAGTCTGTATTTCCCGCCTCGAAGCTTAGAGCCCATAGCTAGCGTAACTTCATAAAGGTACAAGCGTAGAGCGCAAACAAGAGGTCAGTAGTGTGCAGCGTATGGACGTAAAATTGTCTCAACGTAGCAGCGCTAAAGCATATTGGCGGATCTTTGCATCAGCGTAGGAGCGAAGAGCTTAGGAGATTATTAGTGACATGCATTTTGTTAAATCGGCGGAATTTCCCGATGGCGTGTACAGTAAGGCAACATCGAAAGAAGCGTAAAAAACTAACAGTTTAAATATCATAAGCATATAAGCTTGTTAGCACACGCCCGTGTTCACGTAAGCGCTTGAACGTAGTAGCGCAATAGCGAAGCTTTTACAAAAGCTGGAAAGCGTACTGTCGTAAATTTTTATTAGCGTAAAATCAGATGCTTTAAAAAATACGCTTACTGCTGACGTTTTGCTTTTGCGGAAGTGCGGAAGCGTATTTTAAAACACATGAAGTAGAGTAAAGCTTTAGTGTAAAAATCCTATTTTCTTTAATTCGATGGCCGTAAAAGCGCAAAAGCATACGAGCTTACCGGGACTCCAGCCACTAGCGGTGGCAGAGTTTCCAGATGATCTAGACGCTGCAATTAAGCTAGGTACTGAAAAACTTCTAGTATTTGCCAAGAGGACGGAGTTGTTCAATAAGATAAGTCGTGGTACCTAATTGGAGCTTTTCGGTTTGGTCGTCAAACAAATTCTGCTGACGCAATAAACGCATTCAGCCTATAAGTATGAGGTCTTTATTGACCGGCCATTTTAAAGCTTACCTTACCTATGCGGGTTTCATCTTACTGGCGTTAATTCATATTAGCGTATTGCTGTAAAAGGGTAAAATAATATAGATATAAGCGTACGGGCGTAACGTAGACACGCATGAGCGTATTGGCATACCATAATGTTATCGTATTACAACTTCCACTCCAACTACTATCGCAGTAAGACATTTTAACAGTAACAATAAATTCCACTTAGCGACAGTCCAAATCAAAGCTACATAGGAAATAGTAAGTTGCAGCTGTTAAAAGTACGGCTTATTTAAACTAGATGCGCTGTAAACTGCATCTACTACTTTTTCTATTTCCATTGCAAAAATACTTTGATGACCTATTAAAATTTTTTCAAATTCAACCCTCCATAAAAATATGCGCAGCGTAGCCAAGAACTTACTTAGTAAGGTTGAACTAATTTCAAATCAAATACGCGCAACTCGGTATATGACGTGTCCTTCATCTACCCTTACACCATTTAACTTGGCTTAGTAAGTTTACATTTACCTGTATTTACCGATATTATTTTTTCTAGCACACTCTTACAACAAACTGCTATTTTTTTAGCTCTCTCCCCATTACTCCTATTTAACTAAAAAAAATGTCATACCTTCAAAGTAAAGTTCACCTCTTCCCTCCTCCCTTCACTCATTCACTAAATTGGTATGTCACTTGATTGGCCAACGCCAACAGCAAGCAGCAAACTCAACAACAATTGTACAAATGACAAGAATAACAACAAAGCATTACTAAAAGGTATATCTAAATAAAAGTAAAATAACAAGCATACATATGTATGTACGAAACAACAAAAACCGCAATAACAAGCAAAAAAATTATAATAACACAAAAAGAGGATATCAGTTGGGTGTCCACTTACAATTTGTTGCTGCCACTCGCCAGCGTTTTGTGGTCGTCATAGCGTCGGCCGGCTGCCACAAACTTCTCTGCTCCTTCACAGCATAACCCGCAAACCAAACGCTAGAGGAGTGCGCTATAGCTTTGATGGCGCATTGTCTGGGTATTAAGGTTTCATGCGTTCCTATCACAATTGCTATTACTAAAGCTATTATTGTCGTTTACTTTTTTCTTCGATTTTTATACCTTTCATGAACATGAAATGGTATATTAACTTTGGTCCGATGTTTGTAACGTGAGAATATAGAAGATAGACTCACCGTTAAGTATACCGAATTGATCAGGCGACGAACTGAGTTGATATAGCCATGTCCGTCCTTCCGTTCCGCCGGTCTGTTTTGAACGCAAATAGTCCCTCAATTTTGAGATATCTCGATGAAATTGGCACAAGGATGTATTTTTGTATTATATTAGACATTGGTCGGATCCGGTAGGATCGACCACTATAACATATTCTCCCATACAACCGATCGTACAGATAAGCGATTTTGGTTATTCCTGCCGCAATTTAGAAAGTATAAACGTGAAACTAGGTGATATATATTTTAATATATCATAGAAGATTTTCTGAAAAAATCACTTTGATCGGAGCTATATATAGTTATATCCATAAAGACCGACCGTTTCAGATAGAAAGATTTTTGTAAATTTGGTTTTTGGTTTCGGGTTTGGGACAGTCCAATAATCAGAAAAACGCCTTTTTTTATTTTGTCTCGCCAACGTTTCGACCTTTTATATTTTTGGGTCTTCTTCGGGCTCAATTTGACGAGTAAAATAAAAACAGGCGTTTTCTGATTTATTGGACTGTAAACCCGAAACAAAAAGCCAAATTTGACAATAAATAAGAAAACAGTCGGTAGTCCAAATAAGTAAACAATTTTGGCCATTTGCTCCCTTAATTTAGAAATATAAACGTGAAAACTCGGTGATATATATTTTTAATATAGCATAGAAGATTTCTAAAGAAAAATGACTTGATCGAGCTATATATAATATATATCCCATACAACCGATCGTTCAATAAAAAGATTTTTGGCAATTTCTCCTTAATTTCCATACAAAAACTTAACTGGTGATATTTATTCTAATATATCATAGAAATTTCCTGTAAAATCATTTCGATCGGAGTTATATATAATTATAATCCCATGCAACCGAAGACAGTCCCGTCCTTACCTGTTTGTTTTATACAACTTTTTTCTCGTATTTTTATCATCTTTCTACAATCCATTGGTGCCTTACCACATTTGCTCGTTCTTTGTTTTTTTATGTATTTCTTTTTTTCTGAAATTTTTTTCTGTAGTCGACTCCGCTCGCTGCTTGTTTTGTGTTGTATGAACTTTGGTTATCTGACACCGCAAAGGAAGTCCATCAATATCATTTTTCATGCATGTCTTGCGGTTCTCTGTCGTTCTTGCGGTCATTCATGCTGCTGCTGCTGCTGCTGTCAACCTTTTGATCCCCATTGCCCACCTTCGCATCCTGCTCTGTGTGTAGTTATCTTCATCTCAAGCTTTCTGCTGTTGTTGGTTTTTTTCGTCAATATTTTTCATTGCGTTTGTGTTTAACTAAGTGTATTGATGTTATTGGTCTAAGTGGTCTTTTTGCTATTGGTACGAGTACATTGTGGTTTTTGCATTTTTTAAATTTTCACTCTTGATTTTTCCTCCGTTTTTCGTGTTGCTTTAGCCCAGCTTCGTTTTTAGATATTTACATGGCTTATAACAAATACAAACATTACTATCATTCTCTTGTGGTTTTGAGTTAATTTTTTTTTCGGTTTTTATAATTTTTATAACCCAGCTGCACGTAATCACAAGACACATAAATTGACAATAAATCAAACAATAGGTTCAATATTTTTGTTATCAAGTTGAAAAATTAGTTGTTTTTCAGATTGATTTTCGGTATCTTTGAATAATTTCAGATTTCTTTCGGGAGAGTTTTGAAAGATTAGCCGTATTTTAGAAAAAACTCGGAACTATTTCGATATGATTTCAGAGCTTTTTCAAATAATTCTGCATTGATTTTGAGATCATATCGTTACCGTTTTGATACCATCTCGGTTTATCGAACTATATCTTGAACTATTCTGCATTATCCTTGGATAGTTTCGGGTCTCTCTCGTGACTGTTTTTGGAAAAATTTTCCTCGTAATCCTGGTAATATTTCGGCTATCATTAAGATCAATTTGTAGGAAAATGTTCGGAATTATTTTCATTATCAACTCAAGTCCTTTTCAATGAATTCCGGAATGCCTTTCGGAAAACTATCCGAAAAGTTTCAACACCTTTTCGGTGTTATCTCCCGATAAATTTGGGTATCAAATCGGGTCTAACTTCAGATATTCTTGAACTTTTTATCCGGACTATTTCGGATCATTCCGGACTATTCAGGGATAGCTTCCTGATTTCTTTGGATCACGTCGAGACATTTCGCAATGGTTCATATTTTTGTATAATTTTGAGATGTTTTCGCGATAGTTTCGTGCTATTTCGAGATGATCTCGGTAACATTTATGGATCGCTTCGAGATTGTTTGCTTAATAATTTTGTAATGGTTTCGGAAAAGTTTCGGAGCGATTTCAGGATCTGCAGTCACTCACAATATACTTTATATAAAAGAATGTGTCGCCAGAAGGCAGTGTTCAGTCAGAATATTCATCATGAGCTACAGTCCCCCACCTGCTTTTTCATAGCCGCTGCATATTTTTCCCCTTCTCTATCTCTTTACCTGAGTCTTAATTTTTCACTTTTTTTTTGCTCCCTGCTTTACTTCTTCTCCCTTTTCCTGACCACTACATGTTGACCTGGCTTTGGGTATCCCTCTTTGCCGATTTTTCCTTTACCTCATAGTAATCCTTCTGATTCAATTTCCAATCCATCATCGTTTTCCGTTTCAGTGACCTTTCTCATCCTCTTTTTCGCGTTTCGTCTTCCCCGCTCCTTACCGTTTTCCGCACCTCATTCTGTACAGCTATAACCTCCTCCCTCTCTTTTTCCACATATTCTTCATAAGTTTTCTTCTGCTCTTCCTTTCCACTTCATTTTCTTCCTTTTACTCTTCGTTTTGCTCTGTGTGTCTACTTGACTGCTCTCTCTCTCTTATTTCCTACTAGCCTTTCCATAATCGTACTCCTATGTTATCCAATTTCTCTTCTCTCCCTGTACCAGGACAGTGCAAGAATAACACCCGGCAGCCTTGAAGTGAAGATCCTGTCGGTTGTAGGTTATTAAATACCTCAATTTTTGGGCAAAAGAGAAGAGTATATGAAATGCCTTATGATGATCAACTTCGGTACAGAAGAAATAATGTTCCAATTCCTTTAGCACTCTTGAGTTCTCCTGTCGTCGTCTAAATCTCACCCTCTCCCCTATATCTCATGTCAATATGTCTTCTTTGCCTTCGTACATTACTCCATTTTTACGAACAAATTAAGGGTTAGCCGTTTCTATCATATGAAGTCCTTCTTTTTTTTCTTGTGCGATAAAGAGACTCCTCGGATATTTTGAGAAAGTTTATCGATCCTGATGATCTATTACCGATGATTGATCGAGTACATATCCCAACCATCTCGGGAACGATTTGATATGAACAAGTTAAAGCTTCTAGGTCTTTTAATCCCCTCTTTTGCTAAGGAACTTGAGACCCCAGAGCTTCACCGGTCAAATATAAATGAATTTTCCACGGGCATATGAGGTTGACAATTGGGTTGGAACACTGGTAATTGCGCTGGCAACCCCTTGAAAGTGTTGCGCGGTACAACCGCTCGAATCCCATAGAAACTCAGTCTAAATTTTTAGACAAAGGCGCCATTTGCTTAATCCCTCTGTAACACCATTCATTTGACGGAAAATCTTAGTCGAAAAACGTCTCCTTAGTTTAGCGAAATTGTTCAGGCGACTCAGCGTAGTGAGATTGAGTCGGTTAGCCCTAACAAAGATATCGCGCTTCATTTTATACAACAGCTAGGTATATAATTTTTGTTCCCTTCCCTTTTTCCTTTATTTCAAACCGCAGCTCTTTTTGCTTGCAATTTATTTAAGTTTTGCGTGCTTGTTTGTTTTTACTGTCAAAATAGATTACTTTGGGTTGTCTGCTTTCAGTTTGAAGCTTTTTCGCAAAAATTGCTTGTACGCAGGATATACACGCCGCATCGATAGAAAGCCACACAAAAAGTTGGCTTTCATACACACAGAATACCATAGCATGCAACCCTGCACATGTGTGTACTTGTGTGGTTGCTTACTTACATTCTTTGTGGGTGGTTTGCTGTCGCAACGCGCTAATGAATCACTAAGTAGCATTTGACCATAAAATGCTTAGAAGAATTTTTCATATATGAAAACGACATGACATTGGCTTATGGCAGCCACTTTGTCAAAATGTAAAAAATATCGTTTTGACTTATATATTGTGTAGGTACTTATCTGAAAAGAGTTACAAGCAAAAAAATCCCTTTAAATGTATCGTATTAAATGAGCTTATCCGCAAACAATACGCATAAACCCCTATTAAGTATATTAAATGTGGTATTATTGTTGTTATCTGATTTGTTTTTTGTTGTGATTTTATTTGAACGAAAAGGTTGATCCCTGTGCAATTGCAATAAATTTGTGCTTTGAAGTAGCCTAAGAACAAGATAACATTAATTTTAGGGTAAAATTTATTGCTTTTTTATATGTGCGCCATAGGGGATTGACCATATCGTTGAAACAATGGGAAAAGGGTTAAATGAAGTCCGAAGAATTATTAACTTAAAAAGTTTTGTTTTATATTTGTTTGCATGCCCTTTTTGCATTTTAATGAAGTCAACCACTCAGTGTTGAAGTGGATTTTTTACAGTGCAAGCCATATAATATTTGGTTAAAAGTTAATTTTAAAAAATTTTCTTGATGTTCAAAGGAAATCGAAATTATATAAATAACCTAGACCTGAAACCGGATTGTGGAAGCCCTCAAAGCTGAAACTCCATCGTCTAAAGAAAGTTTCCTTAAATATCCATATTTGATTGAATATTTTTAAGACCCAAACAAGCCAAGACCTTATCATAAAACTTCCATGTAATTTTTTTTCCAACTATAAAATTTTTATAACAAAAACTAGCCAAGTAGGCAGACTTGGTTCTGACCTAACTTTGGTTTATTTCATGGCTTTTAAAAAGTTTTCGTATCTTTATCCTCCTCCTTTTCTCCCTTTTCCTATTTCTTTACTCACTCGCCTCTCTCCTTTTTTCGCACTCTGCGACTCTCTCCCTCCCCGTCTTTTTGTTTCCTTTCCTTACTCTGTGAATCCATCTTTTTCTAGCCTTCTAGCACATAGATATGTTCCTAGTCCACTACCAGAAAGTTTGTGCCCTAAGAACCTTATAATCTAGGCAAGAAACTAGCAGTGTATGTTATGATTATTGAGAATTGATGTTTTTTCGTCCAGTTCTCGAAAAAAAACTTGGCAGGAACTTTATGGGTGTATGTCGGCTAAAATCCATGGACGAGAATCAAAAGAGTGTGTTTCATATCCTACAAAGATGAACATATTGGTAACACTTCCTGCACACGCGGCAAGTTCTTTAGCAGTCAAAATAACATAACAGCAAGCGCTCATGGAAAAACTCTGATCCCGGCCCACACCACAAAAAGGTGTGTTGTACGACTATAACGAGGTGCAAATGGCAATACCCAGATTTAAAAACACAAGAAAACCGAATATGCTGATGGATTATTTGCGATGCTATTTAAAAACAGCGGCGAAAATTTAATAAGTGCTCGTATCTAGTTCTTTACGTAATATGGTCGGACTAGGGCATGCCTTACTATAAGAATCTAACTAACTGTTACTTTACCAACCTACTAGGAAGTAGATCCTGCAAAATGTCTCAGCTCTCCTTGAATCCGACCTTGAAATGTTGAAGCCGTAAACAAACTGATTACACCATATTTGTGCGGAATCAGAGCTTGTAAATCCATCTTTTTACTTTGTGTTTAATTTGAAAGAAAATGCGAAAAATAACTTACAAATATCAGCTTCTCGTTGTTGGTTTTTTTTTGTAGCGATAAGGACTCCCGAAGGGTTTTGGGGACTGTTACCAGATATAAATCCAGTACGTTATGGTAACAAGCACCATTAAAGTACTATCCCGACCATCTCGGGAACGATTTGATAGGACCGCATTGAACCTGCTAGGCAATTTTGCCGTCCAGTTCCCTAGTTCCATGGCGGACTTGGGGTCGCGTGCTAAATATGTTTATGATACATACATATTTAATACTGCGCTCCTGAAACAATTTAGAACCAATTTTGAATTAAATGAGCCCTTCCGCAATCTGTGTCAAAATTATAGCTTTCTTTCCAGTCCAACTGATAGTTCGAAATCGCTTTTTAGCAAAAAAATAATCTATCTTTCTTTTCTGAATAATTAACAACCTGTTGGATTTTCTTTACAAAATGTTAGCTATTTACAAACTATTTATATGTCAGTAAGTTGGGTTATCTTATTAGTGTTTTACTAAGATGAGAAGGTTAAACATTTTCTGTAGCTTAACAAATCCCTGTCTTTCAACGACTTGGCAAACAAAAATAATAATCTATCCGTCATGCGGATGCGCCCTCGTGTCGATTGGCCGGGACTTTGAGGGTAAAAACCCGCTGGGAATTATTATTTGTAACAGGATTGGATTCGCGTAGGTGAGTTTGTTAAGTGTGTTTCAGAAGCTATGACTGCGGCTATAAGCCCCTTGAATCCCATCAGCTCTTCGTCGATTTTAAAGCCGCCTTCAATAGCACGATGAGGATTTTCCTATATACCGCTTCTTACGTAAGGTACGCCCTTTTTAGCCAAGTTCATGTTTAGTACTTATTAGATGTCAGACCTACTCCACCATAACCCAGAGCTCATAGAAACGAAGAAGTGAAGAAACTCTGGCATACGTGCATTGATACTACTGATATTCATTATCATCATAAATTAGCGCTTAATGGCCCAAGCTGTCTGTGTATCGCGATAACTGGCACCAACTGAGGGTATTAGTGGAGATCAAGTCTTCCTCCACCTGCCTCTCCCTCCCTAAGTGGAAGTTTGCCGTTTCCTCTGCTTCCAACTGCCAGTCTATTCGCATAAACACAGCCTAGTCAGCGAAGCTTTTGGGATTTTATTCACTTCACTATCTTCATATTTATTCAAACTATCTCATCATTATACCTCCTTCGATACTTGCCTTTGGCATCAGAGCCAGTACATAAATTTGCTGCTGCTATTAGTGGTGAATAATGCGATTTTTGTTTGCTGTATTTTCGCGTATTTTACAACTCAAATTCTTCAAAGTAAACGCAACAGTGCTTTGCTACACCGATTGTTGAAACAAGTGCAAAAAATTAAAAACAACACACACCGAATTAAAAAACACCGATTTTTGAAACAAGTGCAAAAAATTACACACCGAATGCAAAATAGGCCAGATTGGCTATAAAATTTTAAAACTTTATGAGGAATACATGAGCTTAACTTACTTACTTACTTAGTTGGCGCTTAACCGTCTAAACAGTGTATGGCCGTCCAAACAAGGGCGCGCCAGTCGCTCCTACGCTCCGCCACCGGCGCCAATTGTCACACCAAAGGAGTTTAAATCGTTTTCCACCTGGTCCTTCCAACGGAGTGGGGGGCCGCCCTCTACCTCTTGCCTCATGAGGCTTACACCGGCTTAATATAATTGAATATTCAATTATTACGTTTTTTGTAAGTGAAACTGAAAAGAAAGAAAACATTTACTGGCATATTGCGATGGTACCATGTCGAAAACCGCCCACGTGATTGCCTGATGATGATACGTGGCGGTTTTCGAAATGGTACCATCGCAATTATGCCAGTAAATGTTTCTTCTTTCTTTCCAGTTTCTCTTAGAAAAACATAATAATTGGAATATTCAATTATTATAAGCCGGTGTTAAGCTCATGAATTCTTAAGTTATGAGGAATAATTTGTGGAATAACACAAATCCTTTACCACTTCCGTCACTCACTCATTAAGGAGGTATCCATGGGGATAAAAATATTCTAGTAAATTATTTAAAAAAAACTTCAATAAAACTGGCCTAACTATGGTCAACTTTTATTCGTAAACGACCTAGTTTGTCCCTTGAATTTACTAGCTTTTTCTATACCCCATCAAGTATCAATAAAAACACTCTTAGTTGCGAAAAATTTCAATATAAAAAGTTGAACTGTAAGTAGTTAAATAAATTGCCAAAGTTAAGGTAGAATAATGTATGTCAACAACAGAGGGCATGCCACAAACCCTTCAACTATTTTCTTAAGAAATTTTCATATTTTTGTTTATTAATCAGATTGCTTGTAAATATGTATATAAATACGAATATATGTATATGCGTGTATGTATATATAGATTCTGCATTCACTGCAATATTGAGTTGTGAGTAGTAAAGAAGAAACTTTGTACTAAAAACTTATTCAATAAAAAAGTTATTGCATCGTCAAACGTAGCTTTTAGAAAGCTGAACCAGCAGCAGCAAAAACAACAAAAAATACCAAGGCTCTTGCTTACGGTTTCTCTAAACTAAATAATATTTGTAATTCATTCGTTTGTTTTACATGTACAAAATGTTACTAACTGCACTTGCGTTTGAAAAAATTTTTTTTATTATTTTCTTGCCACTTAGTATTATACACTTTGCGCAGAAAAATCACCATTCACAGAAAATCCTTCAGTAAAAAATATGCGTATATACACACAATAATATACGTACATACATATACGTTCTTATACTACAAAATATATGTATATATATTAACCTGGGTCGATTTGTATGGACGAAAGTTCACCGATATCGCGCCATCGATTTTTCGATAGGATTTGGGCTCAGCAAAAAAAGTTCCACTACGCATACCCAAAAAATAATTTTCGAGCCTGCAAAAAAAAATTACGAAAGGGTAAATTTTTCGACCAAAACACACCCCAAAAACCAAAAAATATTTTTTTTCTTCAAAAAAATGTTGTAAAAACGTTGGCGATAACAGTTTTTTGAAAAAAAATATTTTTGGGTTATAGGGAGTGTTTTGGTTGTTTTTTTTTGGGTATGCGTAGTGGAACTTTTTTTCATGAGCCCAAATCCTATCGAAAAATCAATGGCGCGATATCGGTTAATAAATCGACCCAGTCTAATATATATAGTGCATTTAATCTCCCACAGTTTATTAAATTTTTATCAATGAACTCATCAGCTCAACTAAGCTCTGCTCAAAATTACCGCAACGCAGCATCTCTCGGCAGCATTAACCTCATTAAAGTAACCCTTCAATTTTTGCATCTATAAATATTTTGCATGTTTTTGTTGTAGTCTTTTTTAATATTTTTTTTTGTCAAACATGCCCACTTGCATTCTTCAATGAACAGCACTGATAAAATTGCTATTGAGATTCTCAACTCGTACATATAGTTACTGTGCCATATTTTGATGCATTTTTTTGTAAATATGAGAAGAGCAAATATAAATATACTCAAAAATGACTTGTTCTTACCAATTGTAATTTCTTTTTTATACTCATTGAGCAGAGCTCACAGAGTATATTAACTTCGATTGGATAATGGTTGGTTGTACAGGTATAAAGGATTCGAGATAGATATAGACTTCCATATATCAAAATCATCAGTATCGAAAAAATTCGATTGAGCCATGTCCGTCCGTCGCGCCCGTTAACACGATAACTGAGTAAATTTTGAGATATCTTGATGAAATATGGTATGTAGGTTCCTGGGCACTCTTCTCAGATCGCTATTTAAAATGAACGATTTCGGACTATAACCACGCCACTTTTTTCGATATCGAAAATTTTGAGAAACCGAAAAAGTGCCATTATTCATTACCAAAGACGTGTAAAGCGAAGAAACTTGGTAGGTGAGTTCAACTTATGATGCCGAATAGAAAATTAGTAAAATTTTGGGCAATGGGCGTGGTACCGCCCACTTTAAAAGAAGGTAATTTAGAAGTTTTGCAACCTATGATTGGCAGTCGTTGAAGATATGATGAAATTTGGCAGGAACGTTACTCCTATTACTATATGTACGCTTAATAAAAATAGCAAAATCGGAGAAGGACCACACTTTTAAAAAAAAATTTTTTTAAGTCAAATTTTAACAAAAATTTAATATCTTTTCAATGTATAAGTAAATTATATCAAACATTCAACTCCAGTAATGATATGGTGCAAACAAAATACAAAAAATAAAAGAAAATTTCAAAATGGGCGTGGCTCCGCCCTTTTTCATTTAATTTGTCTAGGATACTTTTAATGCATAAGTCGAACAAAAATTTACCTATCCTTTTGAAATTTGGTAGGGGCATAGATATTATGATGCTAACTGTTTTCCGTGAAAATGGGCGAAATCGGTTAAAGCCACGCCCAGTTTTTATACACAGTCTTCCGCCTGTCCTTCCGCATGGCCGTTAACACGATAACTTGAGTAAATTTTGAGGTATCTTGATGAAATTTGGTATGTAGGTTCCTGGCCCTCATCTCAGATCGTCATTTAAAATTAACGAAATCGGACCGTAACCACGCCCACTTTTTCGATATCGAAAATTACGAAAAATGAAAAAATGCCATAATTTATACCAAAACGAAAAAAGGGATGAAACATGGTAATTGGGATTGGTTTATTGACGCGAAAATATAACTTTAGAAAAAACTTTGTAAAATGGGTTGTGACACCTACCATATTAAGTAGAAGAAAATGAAAAAGTCTGCAGGACGAAATAAAGAACCCTTGAATCTTGGCAGGTATTACATATATAAATAAATTAGCGGTATCCACAGATGATGTTCTGGGTCACCCTTGGTCCATATTTTGGTCGATATCTGGAAAAACGCCTTCACATATACAACTACCACCACTCCCTTTTAAAGCTCTCATTAATACCTTTAATATGATACCAATATCGTACAAAACATATTCTAGAGTCACCCTGGTCCACCTTTATGGCGATATCTCGAAAAGGCGACACCTATAAAACGAGGGCCCACTCCCTTTTAAAAATACTCATTAACACCTTTCATTCGATACCCATATCGTACAAACAAAGTCTAGAGTCCACGCCTGGTCCACCTTTATTGCGACACCTCGAAAAGGCGTCCACCTATTGTTTGCTCGGAGTGCAAACTCGAAAAGTTTGACCGACCAAATTTGGGGGGGTAAAAG
>JARSSU010019185.1:0-27238 GCA_029619165.1 Eurosta solidaginis | reverse complement strand
AATTTTGTTTATCCTTGCAAATACATTCGAAATTGTTTTTTGTTATATCTTGATTATTTTATATCTTATTTTTTAAATTTCATGTGTTGTAGTTTTTGCCTAGAGGATCTCTATAGTCCTTTTGAGCTCGGAAGTCGTTTTCTATAGTTTTTTCCCCTAAACTAGCTAAAGCCCTTTAGGATATGAGTTTCTTTTCACTAAACCATGGAAAAACGAGTAAGTGAAAACTACAGCAGAGCTCAAAGGGACATACAAAATTACCTTAAGAGATTCTTAAAGAAAAATAATAACACAATCAAATTTTTAAAAATAGGATGTCAGATAACCTAGTTACAACAGAAAAAAATTTCGTCTGTATTTGCAAGGATAAAAAAAATTTATGTTTCTAGAGATCTTTCTCAAAGCAAGTTTTCAATTTAAGGACGGACTTTTGCAACATTTTTAAATCTTATGGGGATTAATCCAGTCTAATATACCTCCTGAAATTTTTAAGAAATCCGGGCGAGCTCACTCCTT
Organism: Eurosta solidaginis; assembly: GCA_029619165.1. NCBI lineage: Eukaryota > Metazoa > Arthropoda > Insecta > Diptera > Tephritidae > Eurosta > Eurosta solidaginis. Next base: position 26,722 of record JARSSU010019185.1, on the reverse strand, counting down.
AAGAAATTGCTTCATGAAATAAACTTTTAACGAATACTCAAGAGCTATCAGGCTTAGAATCTTCGCTGCAGATTCAGGAAATTAAACCAATTCATTAAGCAGTTAAATTGGCATTAACATGTTGGCGTATAGAGACCACATGCGATAAGGGTTGAAGTTCCTCGACATATAAATGAAGGAAAAGAGCTGGTAGAAAAGGTAACTAAGAGCTTTGCATAGCCCAATTTGCCCCATTTCGAAAAGTCCGACGTATGTTGGGCAGCTCGAGCAGTAGCGTGCTCGTACAGTATTCCAAACACTCCCAGAATGATTTTATAAGACCACGTCGAACCTTGTAGGTCATTTTTGCACCTCTCTTAGTACGTTTTGTTGTCATCGTTCACCTCTCATTGGATTTAACACTAGATGCATCAGGCTAAGTGCAGTTGGGAAAGTGCAATAAAATGCTTTCTTCGGGGAATTCAAGGGTTTTATAGCAGCAATACAAAGCTTTGCATCTTCAGAGTTTCAGCGACCCAATTGTTAACCTCACCTACGTGAGGGGAATTTTTCTACAAGTATAAATATATCATACACATATTAACCAGGCGAGACTGTGGTGACCCGAATTTTCTCATGGAACTAGGGGGTTAAAGTGTCTCTATCGTTAATATAACAACAACAACAGAAAATGTTTTCCTGTTCAGGTAAAGACTCTGTTGTAGCTATCGTTGTGATACTCCGAAACTGGTGCTTATCGGATTCAGAGTGCGACAGTTAGTAGCCACACTTTTTGCCAACAGCGCAGAAGCTTGAGGTATATGTATTTTAATTAACTAGTCAAAGGTTGGGACTACTTCAAAACCGGCTACTACTTAACCAGTTAAGAGCACGTTTAAAATGTCTGCAAAGTGGGGCAGTCGCCATTTTGTAGGACATCACAATGTGACAAAGTGTAGACTGAAAGCACTGCAAGGAAACAGAGTTAAAAACGTCTCTTATTTCTATAGTTTTGCGCTATTTCGGAACAAGTGCAAATTGCTGCAGGTATGTTAACGTAAGTGAATACATGAAATTAGTCCACTCAAACTGTGTGCTTTAGATCTTTCACGGCTCTTCTAATCCTGGTTCCTGCAGACTGCTTCATATTCAACTAAGAACTACCTAAACAGTCATTTACAAGCTGGGCGTAATATGACCGATGAATAAGTGTTGAAATTATCCACTTGAAAGCGGGCAACACACAATTTCAAGTTTCTCAAAGGCAGTTCTTCCCGAACCCAATAAATGGCTTCATATAAAAACTAAAAAATAAATGCCTTATATGTACAAGTTATGGATGGGTGAAGTGGACTTATGTTATACTGCTTTTTTGTGATATCTGTCAATTGTTATTTTACCTGCTTATTCTCTACCCAACCATCTCTTTAATTACAATGTGAAACCAACGCCTCTTATACCCCTCTCAACTAGGTCCACCCTGTTGAAACTGCAAGTCTCATTGGACTCCCTTTAGAGGATATTAATGATAATTTGTGAGTGGTCGTACATATCGGTGGGCGAAGCACTGCTACAATAACAACTACAACAACCGCTGGAACCTAGATCTCGTCGCCTCTTCTCTCCAGTTTTTTTTACTTGATGCTTTAAACAAGATTTCAGAAAATGGACAACAAGTCCTAAGAAACGAAGATATGACTATGGGAATATTGATGTATTTTTTTGTAAGTATATGCTGTCATCGAATAAGATGTAAACTCATTTTCTGGCTGTGGTAGTTGTTAATTATACCACTATTTATTGTACACGCACTATTTTATTTTATAAAATATCTTTATTATAATGACTCCTAAATGTATGCTAACAATTCGTTTTAAAATTTTATATCAGAATGAAAATTTTTGAAACAATCATTTCAAAATTGAAATATAAAAAATTAACAAGAACCAAAAATTCAATTTATTTAAAGTAGGTACATTTAAAGTTGAATATAAATATAACCCTACAATACTCCCCCTTCCGGAGATTTAACGTTAAATAAATTAAAAGTAACTTTCTTTTTTGTTTTTGTGTTAGGTATCTGTATTTTATCAATCATTGCTGGTTTTAAACGATCAATAGGAATAGATTTAATTTCATTATTTATCTCAATTTTAAAGTTTTTAATATCTTTTTCAATAACTCTATAAGGACCCTCATACGGATGCTGCAAGGAATGTTTGTTTATTACACGTACAAAAACAAAATGACAATCTTTTAAATCTTTTGGAACAAAAATACCGCTAGAATTTTGATGATGTTCCAAATTTGATTTAAAATTTTTAAAATGTTCACGCAAACTACTTAAAACATCCGCTGAAGTTACATTCTCTGTAGTTGAAACAAATAATTCACCAGGTAATCTTAAATTTTGGCCATAAACCATTTCAGCTGGTGTTGCCGAAATATCTTCCTTAAAAATCGATCGCAAACCCATAAGCACTATTGGTAACTCTTCATACCAATCTCTGGACCCATTCCTAGCCATTATTGAAGATTTAAGCTGTCTATGGAAACGTTCTATCATTCCATTAGCTTGGGGATGATAGGAAGAAGTCGTTATTTGATGACTTCCAAGAAGTTTCGTTAATTCTGAAAACAAGTTTGAAGTAAACTGAGATCCCTGATCCGTTGTTATTTCCAATGGAACCCCAAAACGTGAAATATATTCCTTAAAAAATTTATTTACAACCGTAACTGCAGAAATATCTCTTAGCGCGAATGCCTCTGGCCAACGTGTAAATCTATCAATTATAGTTAATATGTAACGATATCCCTTTGAAACAGGCAAGGGTCCGACAATATCTAAGTGAATGTGTTCAAATCTAGCTTTTGGAATTGGAATTTTCACAACTGGAGATTTTGTATGACGATGTACTTTCGATTTTTGACAACTTATACATTCTTTGGACCAAGTATTGATGTCTTTATTCATTTTTGGCCAAAAATATTTCTTAACTATCAAACGACGTGTAGCTCTACTACCAGGATGTGAAATCCCATGTAACATATCAAATATTATTTTTCTTAAATTGTTTGGAATGAATGGTCTAGGATTTTCTCCTGACACTTCGCACCATATATTAAAGTTAAGAACAGGAATTTTTATTAGTTTCAAATTTAAAAATGTTTGCTCTGAGGTAAGTTTGCCTAATTCACTATCTTGTTGTTGTTCACTTTGTAAAATTTTTAAATTAATGTCCGAATTATTAATCGCTTCTACTTCAAACGCACGAGATAATGTATCAGCTACAACATTTTCCTGTCCTTTAATATACCTAATGTCATTCGTAAACTGTGCAATGAATTCCATATGTCTAGTTTGTCTTGGACTGCGTTCTGTTTTTGAATTTAAAGCAAATACTAGAGGCTTGTGATCTGTGAAAACTGTAAATTGACGTCCTTCTAGAAGGTAACGAAAATGTTTAATGTTCAAATAAATAGCTAACAGTTCCCTATCAAATGCACTATATTTAATTTCGGATGGAGACAATTTCTTTGAAAAGAATGCAAGTGGTTCTGATTTATTATTAAACGTTTGATGTATGACACCACCTATTGCCGTATTGGATGCATCTACATTTAAAGAAAGTTTTGCATCTTTGTTAAAATGATTTAACAATATCGCAGATGCAAACTTTTCTTTAATGCATTCGAAAGCTTTATTAGATGTATCATCCCAAATTAAAATCTTGTCTCGTTTCTTATTTGTTCTATTAATTAAATCATAGATAACTGTCGTAAACTCTGCTAATTTTGGTATATATCGATGGTAATAATTAACCATACCAATAAATTTTTGTGCCTGCTTAATAGATTTTGGACGATCAAAATTTCGAATGGCTAAAACTTTTTCTTCCGAGGCCTAATTCCCGTTTCAGAAATATTATGTCCTAAAAAGTCAACATTTGTTACGCCAAAAGTACATTTACTTGGTTTTATATTTAAACCGTACTCCGTGAGGCGCTGAAATAGTACGCGAAGATCTTTGAAATGTTGTTCCTCATTTTCGCTTGCCACTAAGAGATCATCAATATATGTAAAAACAAAGTCTAAATCATTAACTACTAATGAAGTAGTACCGTTGAAAAGTTTGTGCGCAGTTTCTAAGCGCGAAAGGCATTCGTACAAATTCAAACATGCCAAAAGGCGTAGTAATTGCAGTTTTATAGATATCCTCTTCTGCCATTGGAATTTGGTGGTAAGCTCTTACCAAATCTAGCTTCGAAAATACTTTCTTATTTCTGAGATTCATGTTGAAGTCATGAACACATTGTTAATAAAAATAATTACAAAAATTATTTTATATGAAGAAATAAAAAAAAATGTCCGGAAAGGAGCGTTTACAAAACAAAAATGTTTAATCTATTTTGATACATATACATATATATATAAATAATATAAATTTAAATAAACTAAATGTTAGATACAGCTCACCAAATCTCTTTATTTGTTGTTGATAGTTGTCGCAATTATATATTTTTTACTGATTTTGAAATAAGGTGTTTGTCCAGAAGATCCAAAATTTCGTAACAAATGTCCTAAATTCCTTCTCCAGACGGTCTCTGTACTCACGGGCGAGCTGTTGTTTCTATTACATTTGTTGTTGTTGTTTGCTCCTGCTTTCTATTGTAGTTGTTGTAGTTAACTGCTCTTTATTTCAAATGAATTCTTTAGTTAAATTTAAATTAAATTTTTGAGTTATTGTAATTGCATACAGGATATTGTAATATTAATAAATCGCACTGCTTATTTTGTGTATCTAATTTTTGTCTTTTAATAAAATTTCGGCTTAAAATGCACAAGGATTACACTCTCAGCTCAATGTATTGTTCGGTTCCAACTATTTTGTTTTACTGTTATTTGATATCATATAAAAAAATGAAAATTGTGTATGAACCAACGTTATAGCTTAAGCTGAGATATTTTTCTTCTTTAATTATTCTTTTAATTTTCTTGCACGGTTTTTTTGTTATTATTATTTAATATTTGCTTGGTTGCTTTCTATCTTTTAATACATTCAGCGTTCAGGATCTCAACAAGATGACCAAATAATGGCACTGAGCATTTGTAAATTTTCTGCTAATCTTTTTATATTATGGGTTGTTTTGTACGCTTTTAAAAAGCTGGCTGATCGCCAATGTGGTAGTTGTTAATTATACCACTATTTATTGTACACGCACTATTTTATTTTGTAAAATATCTTTATTATAATGACTCCTAAATGTATGCTAATAATTCGTTTTCAAAATTTTATATCAGAATGAAAATTTTTGAAACAATCATTTCAAAATTGAAATATAAAAAATTAACAAGAACCAAAAATTCAATTTATTTAAAGTAGGTACATTTAAAGTTGAAGATAAATATGACCCTACACTGGCCACTGGTATTAAGGTCATATTTATTAGTATGCAGTATCTAAGGTAAAACTTTCGTTATTGAACCGACGTCTTTGCAGTAAAAGTAGATAAAGTAAAATTTATCACCTCAATTATGGCGTCTAACTCACTCGATGTAGCTTGTAGCAGAGCAACAGGAATGCTATGACTTTTTTATGCAACAGCTCTTCTATATGCCCTGTTCATGTTCAGAGCCGGAGCAAAATCAAAAAAACCTTCAGAGTAGTGTAGCATTTTCAGGCACTCAGGAAACTTTCCAGTATTACTAGTCTATCTGAATCTATTGTTTTAAATCAAATATATAATAAGAATAATATTATTTATGATTTTGCAATACGAAATTTCCGTGACGAAACATAGTCAATATAACGGACGACGTGTGTTTAACACTTTCAGCTCAAAACATATCAAAAGCCAGAAGTAATTTAAAAATTCTGACATCGGACTCTGATTAAACGTACCGAAAGCCTTAAGAAAAGTATTTTCTCACTTCTGTGTCTAAAATAAGTCAATCTGTGTAATTGAGTTGGAGAATGTCAGCCGCTGGAAAACAAATATTCGGTCGATACTTTTCAGACCCACACAAACGTTACTACGCACTTTCCTTCAGCAACTTTCGCGTATTTCCAGCTTCTTTCTGGACTTCTCGACAGCTCCTATCTGAGCTCTTCAGCCTTCCTTATATGTGCAACATATTTAGTTTGGCATATGTGTCCCTTTTACCCAATTTAAATTACTTATCGTTTCCGTAGACCATTAAACTATAATTCAAAATGTTTATAGCAACACATAATCAGCAATGCAACAATGGGTTATGCGCTTAATGTTGCCATAAAATGTTTCCGCTCAGCAAGTAAAAACTACAACAACAATACGGAAAATAAAACAAACATAAAAAAGCATATGTGTGGAAACACTATTTAAACTTAAAAGCTTCAGAGCCCCAAAAAATAGCTACAAGTACATTTATAATATGGAATGGCTGCACGGCGGGGAAGGTACACATTACGCTTATTGACAATGGATGAATGAGTGTTAATCCGTATTTCCGTTTATTCCATTTGTGTGGCATTTGAAGTCATATCAGTCAGTATATTATTATTGAAGGGATGTATGGTAATAAAAATCAGAAAAAAAACCTAAGAGCCAACCCTTCAGCGCATGGGGAATACCGACTTTTAAATGGTTCGAGCAACTATTTTGGGGAGAATGAAATACGTTTAAACAATCCGAAGGGAACGTCAAACTGTGATTTTTTTTTATTCTTCATTCTTTTTGACTGTTTAGGTCTTTTATAAATTGAAAGGGTTGTTTTATAAGTGCGCTATAAATTTACTGTTATCAATACAAAATTGTATTTTTCGGTTGTTTCTCAAGAAGAGGCAGCCATCAATTTTGTACATTGTAAAACGTAGCACAAAATGAATGAAAATTTCTTAAACAATAGCGAAAGGGATAGCTGAGGAGTGAAAAGTGAGAATGGAGGAATTTCGTAAACCAAAAACTGCGTGCAAAATCGCTAATGTAATGAAACGAATTGACGCTTAAAAAACAGTCAAATAAAGCAGACAGCGAAACGTTAAAAAAAAATAAATGTAAGGCGCGATAACCTCCGAAGAGATCTAAGGCCGAGCTTCTCTTCCAATTTGCGTCGTGCTCCTCCTTATTTTCCCTACAAATTGGCCGGGCGGGACCTACATGATTTTATGCCGACTCCGAACGGCATCTGCAAGGCAGATGAGTTTTCACTGAGAGCTTTTCATGGAAGAAATACACCCGGAGCGCTTGCCAAACACTGCCGAGGGGCGACCCCGCTTAGAAAAATTTTCTTGTAATTGAAAACCTTATTTCTAAAATTTTTGATGTTGCTTTGCCCGGGGTTTGAACCCAGGGCATCCGGTGTGGTAGGCGGAGCACGCTACCATCACACCACGGTGGCAGCGAAACGTTAAACCGCAAGCAAATATCTACATATATTTATCCTAAGACAAAACGTTGTATTACTTTCACAGTTATGTCTGTCGATTTGTGAGTTGATCCAACTGACAACAATAATACTTTACATGCTCTCATTGCACAAAGTTTGATTCAATTCTGAAATTGACAACAATCAACTGATGCTGCCAATGTCAGCTTCTTTGTCCCTTCTACTCCACCGCTAAAGCCAGAATGCTTCCAATAACAACAAAATGAAAAATTTTTTGCATGCCCAACTCGACACGTAGCTGTAAAAACAAACGCGTAAGACAGCATTTCATCTCTATGTGCTGATTTGGCTTTTTTTGGCATAAGCTCACATGCGGACTGCGGCAGGTTTTAAGTGGGTCGATTTTTCGGGTTCCTGACATGCAATATTGAAATGCTGTGTCGTTGTTTCTATTGCATCCGAACTATCCAATATAACAACTTCTGTTACTGACTAAAGCGGTTTTTTCTTTTGCAGCCAATAAGCCGTTCCGTACCAAGTCACGCCAGCTATCCCTGTTTCGCGATAATGAACGTCAATTGTGAGCACCAATGGAGGTCCAGTCTAGCCTTTTCTAAACTGTAGTGTCTACTAAAATACTCATAGAGCTCATCTTTATAACTTCTTTGATGCTAGCCTAACTACTTTTTCGCTCGAACACTCCAAGAATCATGCCGTCTTCTCTCGAAACAATCTATGATTTCGACCCATACATCAGAACAGGTACGATAAACGACTTGTATATCGTGATTTCTGTTCATCCAGATAATAACTGCCTACTCTGCCAAAAGTAGCACTTATTGGCAATAGTGAGTTCTGGCGCTATAATGATTTTCTCCAGCATTCCGTTAAAGACATCGCATCAAAGGCAGTCGGCTTTTCTGACCCTCGTTTGGTTTCAAATGACTCGAAATGTGTTTCGCAATACGGAACCAGGGGTAATGCTGGACGTCATTTGCCAGAGCCTTATTAATTTTGCAGATAACTTAAAATCATCACTAAGGAACTTTTTTTTGTCCTGTCAACAGCACATTGTAAAGACCGATATAAGATTTACAAGGTCGGAAACCGCACTGATATGGTCAAGTCAGTTCATTGATTTTAGCTTCCGACAGAAGCGTAAACATTATATTAAACATTCTGATTCGGCGGTAAATGGCGCTGTTTGTGAGATAGCTTTTCTTCGTTATTGGAAAGATTCCAATCTAGGAGCATGCGCTAATCCGTATATATTTTTCAAGGGAGTTGATGCATTCTCTTTACCAAGTCGTGTTTGAAGAGCTCTGCGAGTAGTCTGTGATAATCTAGCGCCTTGCTGTAACCGAGGGCTGTTAACCGGGATACTGCCATTCTCACTTTGTAATAGTCGTGTGCCGGAACGTTTATTCCGTCATCGGCGATTAGGTTATCGGACCCGTCTTTTCCCTCGCTAGCTAACAATGAGTTAAAGAGCTCACTCCACAACATATACTCAGTTACCTGGTCACCATCATCTTTCCCGACCCGGCCTTGATGCCTTCTGTCGTCGCCGTCCGCCGGATTTTTGGTAAAATATTTTGGCCTGGGATGGTTCTCCTCTTTTCCGTATCCGGATAAAACTCCAATATACCTCGCGCTGCCCCGCCCGTACGCAGCGTCTTTTTTGAAGCTCAGAAATGGATTCATATATTCCTTCGCTATATACTAAGTTACGCTATACTCCTATACGGCCTGCACTCAAACCTTGTGTCAGTTGTTAACGCTGTATTCGTGGGCATTAGGTGTTTTGGGAGCTCCCGTCATGCTATCTACTTTTTTTTAACATAGCTATCCATCAAACGAAGGCGCCTTAGTAAATATTGGGCTTAACAATTGTCACAAATAGCCAGTGAAAGGGTGTGGGCGATAGGCCCCACGTTCTCGGTGGCAACCTCTCGCATAGATAAAGTGAGACAGATTCCCACATGGTGTTTTTACAATTATTTACTACCTAGTATAATTCCCAGCTATTTTGCGCTGTGCTTTTCTTCTATGGTTACCCCTCCCAGCATAGGTCTATTCCAATTCGGTAAATTATACACATTTCAAAGAAAACAGTTCTATATCGGTTATTTTCTGCGCTGGTGGCTAATCTGATTCTAAATACCCATAAATATGCTGAAGCACCATGTTCAACCCTGTGGCATTCTTCTGTTAACAGATTTTGAGGCCTCTTTTTCAAAGCCCCGTAAATGTCTAGGAAAACACGAAGGGAATATTCCTGGTATTCTTCTGACTGGCTGTTTGTGTAAGCACGTTGTACTGAAGAGATCAATGTTATGTTCGTGTTTGACTTTATATATATTTTCCATAAGCCCGATGCTTTAAATTCAGCACCCTCGTTAGGAACTCATTCATCAACCGGCCAGCTCAACTTAGCCTCATCTTTCCGAAAGCACAGTCATGCGACTGGCACATAATCAATAGACTAATGACATCTTTTTCAAAATACAATTTCTTATCCCTTCTCGGAAAAAGTAGTAGCCTCCACCACTGTCTGCACAAAATCAAATGTCACATATTTACTCTTTCCTACAATCAACCAGTCTCATTATCATTGACACGTTCAAGCCGTATATCGTATGCAGACGCGCCAAATTCAAAACTGATCCATTTTCCCTAAACTGTCGAACGAAAAGCAACAGATTGAAATACACAAAGATGTGAGGCCACAAAAAAGTAAAGCACATAGCATATGTAGCTGAATTTTAAATCAATAAAAAGGTAAATTTTTTTCCATGCCACAACACCACCCTACCCCGCTATTACCTTGGTATTCGTATAACTTCATCGCGCTTAGCCCACAACACTGTTTCTTGACTTTGCATTTCCAATCCAATTTTGACTTATTTCCTGAGTTATCCCTTGCCTCGGCCGTCGTTGTACGTCCAACCAACCAACTCTTCCCTTGTGTGTGTGTTTAAAGTGTTGATGGTAATTTTAAAATGTGTAGCCCTCAAATATTTTCCTTGTGGATTTTGCACTTTGTTTGTCATTCCTTGCTTCTAAAAATCGTATACTCACTCGCCGCTCGCTTAGTTATCGCGCCATAAAGTATGCAATGTATCTCGTTGATTGTTGTAAAATTGTTTGTTTGCTTGTTGTTTGACTGACGGATCAGTGAATTGTTTGTCGCTCGCTTATCGTAATGGCCCAAAACATATGACTGTACGTGTCGATAATTTAAATAAGCTACTTTACTAGCCTTTTGTATGTACATATATATGGTTGTCCTTTTATGCGATGCACGTTTAATCTTGTCAACATTTCATTTATATTTGACATATTTTTTGTTTGGCTGTATATGTAGGTATGCAAAGTGTAATGAATAATTTTCCAAATTTTACCTTTTCAAATTCTCTTCATTAGAAAACTATGTTATATAAAACCTGACTAAAGTGATATGTGCATATTTAAAAATACGTACAGTTACTCGTAGTCGAAATGGGATAATCGATCTTACAATTAAATACATAACTGTCCCTTTTTTCCAAAAATTTCAGCACAAGGATTGAGAACGCGTTTTGAAGTGTCACCTCTTCCTCAGGGAGTCTGATACTTTTATTTACAAAATTTCTAATGCTCAGACTTCATCTCTTCTCTTACACACTTCCCTACTTTCTGCCACTATCGCTCTTTCTTTTTTTTTGATGCTTTCTTCATATCCCCCTCTCTTTCTAACATTTTGTTCTTCCCCTTTTCCCCTACTTCTTGGCATGTCCCTCTCCCAAAGTCTCTGCTTTTACTTCTGCTTATCTCTCACTCGTCCCATATCCAATAAAAAAAAACATGTTATTTACCTGCCACGTTTTAAACGAGTATCAAGAAATCCCATAGCTCACTTTTAATCTTTTCACTTCCTCTTTTCTTGCATTTCCCTGTTAGTACCTCTTTCACCAATTCTTACCATTTTATCTTTCACTCACTCTATCCGTTTACCTCTTTATTAAAATCTTGCTTTGTCTTGCTTGTATTTCTCACCTTTCGTTCTTCCTCTGCGCCTTTATCTACCACTCACTCTATCTTGCCTATACCATCACTCTCATCCTTACCTCCCTCCTCACCATCGACTGCACCCACACCTTTTCAAATCATGTGTATATTCTTTTATAACTGATCATCCTTCTTCGCCGGAAAAATTTAGATCATATGTTAATATAGGCAAAAATCTACCCATGTACCAAATTTCAAGCAAATTGCGCCATAAATCAGATTTGTTTGAATAGGTCGCCCCTTATACACTTCTCACAAAAAAAGTTTCATTAATAGCTGTGTTTTTTTTTACTTCTATATACGCTTACGCTTAAACTTTATATGGACTGCTAAGCGACAAACTTTAAATACACCTCTGAAATTGCTGCGCATAAAATCTGTCCTACTAAATTTCAATACGCATTATACCCAGATGTAACTGAAATATGTGTATTTGTTTCACCCTCTTCATTAATTCTGTGTATTCTATGTGTGTCCACAATTCATCGCAACTGATTCAGCTATATGTTATACCATATGGCCATCAGAGGGTTGTGTCTCCGCTTTTCGGTACACCCTGTGCTGTAGCTGAAGTTATTTAACCACTGCCGCTAGATGGGTCTCCGAAGCATTATCTAACCGAAGATAGGCGTTGTTTTTTTCACGCGCAAACGTAAACGTATACGCGTGTGAAAAAAACTCGGCTAATATTAACTTACTCAAAAATGTGCTTGTACCAAATTTGGTCAACATCAGTAATTAGAAGTATCCAGACACATAAGCAAGGAGATAAACTACGCACATATCAAAGCTTGATTAGTTCCAGATGTTTCAACACCGTCCCTCCTCCTGTAAGTTGTTATATCTTAAGTATTCCTAGCAGAATTGCTTTATTCTCCGGTTGAGTTGAATTAAACTTTGGGCATTTGGTTTATCGCCCCATTTACATGGGATGCTATCACCCCTGGACCTGCTGTACTTACGTCGATTAGAGGGGCGGTATAACTGTGATGCTTTTTGCTGCTCGGTTGCTGCTTTGATTTAGAAAAAGCATTTTTCTTAGCGGATCCCGTCCCTTGGCATTAATTGAGCAAACGATCTGTGTATATTCTTTCCATGAAAATTTATATACGTACCTTGCGGTTTTCATTCAGAGTCTCGATTTTTTGGGATAATCAAAAAGGAGCACGATGTGAAATGTAAAAAAACCTCTTCCAAAATCTCGCCGTATGTAAACCGGGACAAGTATTTATTGAATTATTTAAAGCTACCAAATATGACGATACTCCACTGCCGCATATAAATCTAGCACTTTCCGAAACAAGCACCTTAACGTACGAACACTACAATCTCGGAACGATTTCTAGGTCATCTGATCGAGAAAGATCGTAGATTATATTTGTAAGAGGATTGGCATCGTGTAAGTGAGGCTGACAATTCACTAGAGGAGTGGAGTAGCTCAAAAAGCTATGTAATGCTCCTAGTCGCTAATTTTCGTGACGTTCAACTCAATGGCTGATCACCCGCATACCGCATATGGTCTTCGCAACTTCCCACTCCGTAAATTTTTCAGGAAAATGATCACTTGAGTGAGACTATGTAGAAAATTTGGCTCTGGAACCCATCACCACCATTATAAACACAAAGCTTAGTGCGTTCGGCCGCAAGGGGAGAAAATCTGCCTCTAGCTCTCTTTCCCGACTGAGTGAAGGTCATCTTTTATTCTTTTTCTGTGCCACTAAATACCGGTATCAGTGAGAAAATGCTCTAATTTTAGGAGAGGAAGGATTATAAATCTTTCGCATAACTTTTCTCTTGAATGTTCCAAGGGTCATCTCTACTTTCCGAGACAGCTTACATCATTCCGTGCAATACAGTACAGTTCTGAAAAGAGACTGATAGAGCATGATTTTTTAGTCAAAAAAAGCGGCCGCCATGGTGGCCGTAGCATGCTCTGCCTACTACACCGAAGGCCCTGGGTTCAAGTCCCGGCAAAGCAACATCAAAAAAAGCGGGGTGTCCCTTGGCAGTTGTTTGGGAAACACGCCGAGTGTATTTCTGCCACGAAAAGCTTGTTACTAAAAATGTATCTGTTTTCCAGCAGTTGTACGGAGTCGGCATAAAACATGTAGGTCACATCCCGCTAGTGTAAGGAAAAAATTTAATAGGAGCACAATGCAAATTTCAAAAAAAACTTTATCTAAATCTCAGCGTAGGTAAAGCGCTCCAAGTATTTATTTGCTAATCTTTAGGATGTTTCGAAGTGGCGGATTCGAAAAAAAGATTTTCAAAATTATAGAGATATATCGTCGCCAAAGCAATTTTTAATTGAAGAGATAAAAAATAAATTTAATAACAGCAAAGCTAGAAATTAATTTTAAAATATTCGGCAGCTAAGTTTTTTTGCTTTAAAGTGACTGTACCTACATACATACGTACCTTCACTTACACAAATACTTATCAGCCTCCAAACCATCAGCAGATTTGCCGCATTGCTTTTTGATTACATTCATTAGTGCAAAAAACGCTTTTTACGTAACCATATTTAGTTGATTGGATTCATCTTCTTTGTTTTACCGTTACTTACATTGACAACATCTCCCCAACTGATTGTTGTAATGTGATAAGAAATTAAGTGTATTTGTGTGTACTTATATTCATATCAAGCAGACGTTAAGGCGTTAAAGTGCCGTTAGGTAATTGAATTTTTCGATTCAATCAGATAAGGGAATAAATATGGCCATTTACAAAGAAGAAAAGACGACAAGACAATAGACTTAAACAACCATTTGAATAAAATATTTGAAGTTTATAAAGAGTGACACTTACGACGAAGACAACCTCCCCCAGCGGGTTAGGGGATCAGAATATACACGCGGTAGGTATGCCTGTCGTAAGAGGCGACTAAAGATACCAGTTTCAAGGGGCTGTGTAGCGCAACCTTTCAGATTGCCAGCGCAATATATAGCTTCTCCAAGCCCAATTGTCAACCTCACCTATCCGCGGCGAATCCTGTTTCACTAACAGACGAGGCTCTGGCGACCCCAAGCTCCTCATGGAACTTGGGGGTAGGGAGGGAGGGAATGGCCTGAAGGTTTAATGTGGCCACATAAATCGTTCCCGAGATGGTCGGGCTAGCACCTTAATGATGCTATGGTACCGGAGCGTACCGGATTTGTATCCGGCAAAGGACCATCACATCGATAACACTCCCCAAAGCCTTCGGTGAGCAACCTTATCGCTACAACAACAACAACAACAACAACGAAGACAACCATAAGGTCCTTGGAGGAGCGAAAAGAGCAATGAAGCTCGAAGCAGTATGAAGAATGTCGGGCTATAACCGTAAACACATGTTTGCCCTACCAGTGTATGCAAAATGGGAATTCACTTAGAACAATGATCTAAGCCAGCCCAAAAAAAAGATATACTACCGGCTCACGAATAGCATGTACTTATCGGACGGCGTCCAACGATGCGATCCTTATTTTATCTGGGAAAATGCTAAAAGATCTACTGTCAAGTGAAATATCTGTATAGCATTGGAATCGAGCGGCCATCTGAGCAGCGTCAGAAAAATCTCAAAGTGACGAACAATAGTTACGCAGCAAGAACGGTGGGATGAATCGAGAAATGGGCGTTGGAGCTTCACTTTAGTTCGAATATAGCGAAATTATACGAGCAAAAACAAGGCCAACAAAGTTACCACCTCACGCAGATCTAGAGTAGGCATGGCGATTTCAGGGAGCATTTACACAAACGTGTGATAGAAAAGGATCCTCTTTGTCCACACTGTCCTACCGAACTCGGAAAGCGCAGAAGACGTAACGTTTCGTTGGTAAAATGTACCTCTTATTTGCGATGTTCTACATACAACTAACGATATGAACGCACCTATAGGCAAAAAACACTACCACAACTTGTATTCTCGTGGTGTAGGCCAGGGTGAATAGTTTTCTAGAATGGGTATCGAAAGCGCGAATGCAAATCCTGCATAAGCTCTCTGCTTTTGAGAATAAATTTATTTGATGACTAAAACCACTTTTATTTAGTGAGCGTGTTGTTGTTGTGTTCACAGGGATATTGGTGTAAGAGGCGTAGGTTCCACATTACAATTGAAAAGATGGTTGGTGTCATGTGGGGACACATCGCATGCAGGACATACATTATGTGTGTTGGGACGTTGATTCTGGATAAGTAAGAGTTTGACCTGTTACAGCATCCAGAAAGAAGTTGGGCCAGGGTGACTCGTGTCGGTTGTAAGAGAGAAGGGTATGAGTATGTACAGAGTCACCGACCGCGTCCTGGTAAAGGCATTTACCGATTCTGTGTGGATTTTGCTAAGGGGCCTCCTTATGCTTGTCTGGATCAAAAAGGCTGTGTTGGTAAGTACCAGATGTGGCCAGAGTGCTTATGGAGATGTTTCCTTAACTCCCGTGGAGGTGGGTCTAGAACAAGCAGTTGTTTGCTAGGGTGTTCTAGTTTGTGCCAGTTTAGCAAAAAACCGCCTGTTCATTTTGCTTTTTAATAGTGAGCTCTTTGACCTCACTATGTATGTGGTGTTTGGCGTTCATAAGGAGACATCCCGCAGTCAGTTTTGATTGCAGTATTTTGCCAGGCCTGCAGCCATTTCCGGTATGCGTTTTTAAGACCAGGCGACCAAACTGGTGACACGTAGCAAATGAGCGGCCAGCCAATTGCTTTAGCAAGGTTTCTTTATATTTTCCCCAGGTGCTTCCAGCAAGCAACTTGAGGATTTTGTTGTGGCTTTTTCCTTTAGATACAATTTGGGAGGCGCCTTTGAAGGTCAGAATTTTATCGAACATTACACCCTAAGATTTTGGGTCACTGACAGTCAGTCGGTAGCGTAACACCTTCGACGTGAACGTCGAATATTTGCATTTAGTTTGTATGGAAACTAGAAGCGAATGCAAACTACCGCACCTAGCACCTCTATATTCAAGAGACTGGTACATCCGGCACCACCGTTGCTACGGGGCTCGTCTAAGGAATACTTATAGCAAGGTTGTTATGGATTTTCAATTTTAAGGGTAGCATATAGAGAGCCCACCGAATGAAGTTTCCCTGATCTGCTTACTTGAGGCCGATCTATCGATTATTCAACATCGGCTTACTACTAAACCGGTTATTTGGCATCGATGTACCATTCCACACCAATATTTTTTTGACTACGGGGCATATTTATCGACCTTATCTGACGTCGCCACTCGTCGATCAACCATTTACCAATGCACCGGCTACTTGGGCACTTGTAATCATCCGTCAATCACTTATTTCCATGAGTTCAATTGCAGGTTAGTAAATACTGAGGTCGCATGAAGTTTTTTTGTTTTAAGAGATTCGAGAAACCTCTGCCATGCATGCTGAGGAATAAGCCAAATTTCAATAAAGAAAACAAATTTTTAGCTGAGTTTTGTGAAAATTACTTTATCTCTTGCTACATATTCGAACTATTTATAGCAAACTAAGCCCCTACCTCTTTTTAAAACCAATCATTTGATGCTTTCCTCACATATAGTATGTATACAATCATCAATTTAATAAAACTACTACTAAAACCTACTACTTAATTTACTTTAGCCCCACAGTGTTACTCATCAACACTGCATAAATATTTAATGAACTTAATTGAGTTGCCAAACCGGATACGCGATGTTTTACCGTCAGGACGTGTAGTACCTATCATCATCATTACAACCGGCACACGGATATATGTATGTGTGTATGTAGCATTATTGTACTACAACTAAAGTAGATAGTTGGGCCTCCGGGCATTGTAGCATAACCACATTTTAATTAGTAAAATTTTCAAAAACAAAAAAGGCAGAGTTTACAAACGGAAGATGATATGCTTTGGACCGGAAGTAGCGTGAGTATGTATATGTAGCATAGTTTTGAAATTGAGTATATACGCATATATATAAATTTCTATACATACATACATTTGTACGTAAATGAAGATAATCATTGGGAATTTAAGTTATGATATATGCGGTTAAATACTGTACACACACACACACTTTCTGCTGCAATTTGGGTGAAATCTGAGACGAGTCCATACAACTTCTCCTATATCCGTGGGAATTATGGCATGTGTTGGAAATTTAATTTTCGGAAAAGCGCTAAAATAAATGTATATTAATAAACAGGTTGTTTTATTAAGAACCCATCCAAAATAAACGCACCACCTGAAAAGACGGGTACCGGTGCGTAAATGTAACATTTTATTATTATTTTGTGTAAAAGAAAGTTACGTACATACAATTGAAGCATATATAAGTGAATTAGTAATAAGACAAAAATTGGACCGGAAAATACTTGAAACGAAAACAAAGTTTTATGAATTTTTATTTAAAAATATGGACGAACATCCCAAAATCTCATTCATCTACGCGCATTCACCGATGAAGGAGAAGGCCGATGAGATGAAAGATGCCTTCTATGAATACACATACGACCTCTGCCCCTGCCGTGA
Source organism: Eurosta solidaginis (assembly GCA_029619165.1). Lineage (NCBI taxonomy): Eukaryota > Metazoa > Arthropoda > Insecta > Diptera > Tephritidae > Eurosta > Eurosta solidaginis. The sequence goes on along the minus strand of JARSSU010019185.1, from coordinate 8,850 downwards.
TATAATATTTGTGGTTGGCGACTTTCACTCCAGGGTGGGCCTAGAAAGTGTTTTAAACAAACAATCGAACACGTAGTATAAGGGCGGCATGCCTTCAGTGTTTTAGTTGTATGCACCAAACGGCGACCACGAAAAAACAATTCAATATATGAGGAACGCCGCATTGCAACTGAAAGAGGGGCGCTGCCTTCAACGTAGCCCTATACGTTGCATGTGAGCATGACAAGAGGAATTTGTGAGAGCTTCCGTGAGTTTAAAAGGAAAGCGAGACGCATCTACTAGAAGGAAAAAGCAGAGGCAGAAATGTGTGATTGTGATGGAGATTGCGCTAGTAGCCGCTAGGAATAAAGACAGAAATTATACCAAACATTTTGTCCCCCAGCGGGTTAGGGGGTCAGAATATACCGCGGTTGGTATGCCTGTCGTAAGAGGCGACTAAAATACCAGATTCAAGGGGCTGTGTAGCGCAACCCTTCAGGTTGCCAGCGCAATATATAGCTTTTCCAAACCCAATTGTCAACCTCACCTATCCGCGGCGAATCCTGATCCACAAACAGACTAGGCTCTGGCGACCACAAGCACCTCATGGGACTTGGGTATGGGGAGGGGGTGATGGCCTGAAGGTTTAATGTGGCCACATAAATCGTTCGCGAGGTGGTCGGGCTAGCACCTTAATGGTGCTGTGGTACCGGAGCGTACCGGATCTGTATCCGGTAAAAGACCATCACATCGATAACACTCCCCAAGCCTTCGGGGAGCAACCTTATTGCTACAACAACAACAACAACAACAGACCAAACATTTGGCAACAGACAGAAGGTTTTAGGCCTGGAAAAAACTTCTGTAAAACAAAAACGACGACCTGGTAACCGATGTCCAGAGTGTGCTGTGAATATGGAAGAAACATTTCTGCATGCTCCCAGATAGGGAGAGCCATCAAACGCCCAGGGATGATGATGAACCTGAGACCGCAATCGGTGGTGATGAAATAAATGTTCCTCCTCCGACTTTGACGACTTCATAATATCAATAACCATTATAAAAATCAACAAGGGCGCCGGCGCTGCAGTATTGGCTAAGTAGCTATTCAGTGTTTTAGTATACCCCATAAGGATCTACCAAGCGTATTGTGATAACGTTTGAAGCCCACCGTACATCGGCTGATTGGATCTTAACAATGCTACTTCAGGTATGATAAGTCTACCGTTTACCATCATAATAAGGGTGACCCCGTATTGTCCGATTCCTTTAATTTTACTGAAAAAAATTATAAAATCAGCGGAACTTAACCACTCTGGAACAATATTCTATATAACCGTGCAATTGCTGGCGTGTACTGAAGAAATTGAAATCATCAGCGTGAACACCAGCGCCGAAGGTTCTTTTTACTCTTAACAAAAAAAAAGCAAAATATATGGGAGGGAAGGTGAACGAGGACAAGACGGAGTATCTGCTATCATGAAGCAAAGATTCAGCGTACTTGCAATCTGAAGCATCTTTACTTTACTATAGGTAAGTTTAATGTTTAAAGCCCTCTGATTGACACAAGATTAAGTTGTGTGCAACATTTCAGCTCAGTAAGCTCAATTCATATAGGTACTGCTTTATATACATATAACCAGCTCTAATAAAAATGCCAGCCCAGAATCAGCGAGAAATTTAATTTCAAATCCTCGTATCCGCTTAATATTCGGAGGCGTTGCAACAAAGTTTTGTCTATGTGATTTGGCAACAATTGTTTTTTATGGCTAAACATTACAAAACTGAGCACATGACTTCGAAATTAAAACAATAACAAGAAATTTGCTTGCACCTTTGCCACAACATATTATCCCAAACTCCAAATTGCTATAAAACTGCACATTTAGTACATCCTGTCTATCTAACGATTCGCGCGATCTAAAAGGCACATTTAAAAATTTTACATTAAGCTGCTGCTAGCAAAATGTCTCATCACACCGCCTCTTCAGGCATCATGACGGGCTGCCTGCAACGCTTATAAACGCCCCCATCGCATTTGCCTTTAATTCCATTGCCGAACTCGCCTCTCTTGCAGGCAAGCCCGCTTATTGCTTCAAATATCATCAGCTTGTTTTCATTTTTTGTTATTGCTATTTTAACTGGTTATTGTTGTTGGTATTTCGGTTGGTTTTTATTACTGTAACTGCTGTTGTGCTACTGTTGGGCGTCTTTTTTGCTCTCTCTCGAGTGCCATTACCATTATTCGCATATGATGTGTGTGTGTATATGTGTTTATGCAATTTCCCATCACTCCCTCCTCAAAACTGTCAGCTTGATTTCACTGTTGTTATTGTTTTTTCTGTTTTCTGTTTTTGTTGCTCTTACTGCTGTTGCGGTATCCTGCGGCCACAGATACATTATCCTAAATTTGCATAAAATAAATAAATTAAGTATACCAGACATGCGGTGCGCTGCGGTGCGTTGCGGTACTCCGATGCTGCGTTTGTTTGGTGCTACTCCAACTCCGTCCAGTCTAATGTTGCCCACAGTGTAGCTAAGTATTCGTAATTTCCGTTTGCTACGCCTCGAATTTCAGAGTTTCAAATGCCTTTTACTTTACTGTTGTTGTAATTTTTGTGTTGTAGTTGTTGTTTGTTATTGTTCCATTTTTTTATCGCTAATGGCTTGTTTTGCCATTTGGCCAGTGATGAAAACAGCGAGTATTGAAAATGTTGCATCGCTTTGATACTTCCAGTTTTGTAGAGAATCGTTGGCCAAAATATCTCAGTGGGCATTCTTAACCCAGCAACTTTATTTTAACATATAAAGGGTGCTGCAGTTTTGGAATTTACATATTTACTTTACTTCACTCGTTTCAAACCTGCTTATATTTATAAAACCGGTTCTTTGTTGGAAAGGTTTACGTGTTATAGATCTGGTTTCTTTTTGAGACTTCTTTTTAAACCGGTTTAATTTTTGGCACCGTTTTTTTGAGTGCGGTTTTATTTTAAGAACCGGTTTATTTTTTAAACCATTTGTTTTGAATTACGTTTCTTTTTGTTGAAATTGTTACATTTTTTGTACGGTTATTTTTCTGGAACCCGTTACTTGTTTGGAACCGGAAACTGGAATAGTTTTCAAACCGGTAACAATTTTGGATCCGTTTCCATACTCTCCACCGGTAACTTTTTTTCGGATCCTCTAACTTCGCGAATCACTTTCTGCAACCGGTTACTTTTTTGGAAACCGGTTACCCTATTGCAACCGGTTATTCTTTTAAACCGGTTATTTTTTAAAACGGTAACTTTTCTGAAAACCCTTACTTTTTTAAGAAGGTAATTTTTCTGAAAACCGTAACTTTTTGAAATCCGTTCCATTTTCAGGGCCCGTTATTTTTTGGAACCGGTTATTTCCATGAAACCGGAAAGTTTTTTTAAACCGGTGAAATTTTTGGAACCTTTTCCTTTATGGAAACCGGCAACTTTTTATACAAACTATTCCTTTTTTAACCGATTTCTTTTCTGAAACCCGTTAGTTTTTCGGAAGCGGTTATTTTCCTGGAACCCGTTACTTTTTTCGAACCCGATTAAATTTAGAAACCGGATTATTTCTTGAGAAAGGTGAATTTTTTCCAACCAATTCATTTTTTGGATCCCGTTCTATATCTGGAATCCGTTACTTCTTTGAAACCCCCTCCTTTTTTCCAACAAGTCTATTTTTGAGAACTGGTTACTTCTCTCCAACATTTCAATCCATGGAAACGCCATTATCCTTTCCGTATTAATATTTTTCTACAACTTAATATTCGTTTTATGTCCATGCTGTTGTAACTGTAGAAACAAACCTCAAAGGCTTTAGGAGTTGTTAGGATATGGACCGCCTTTTCCGGGATATAAATTCCGCACGCTCTGGTAATAGTACTTTCTTATACTAGCCCGATTCATACAGGAAGAATTTTTTTTTAAACGCTCTGTCTATTTTAGTCGTCTCGACGATTCAACTATCTTCTTTTTCACATTCATACGCATATTCATCTTCATCTTTTTCTTCAGTGTCATCTTCTTCTAATATCTCCTCTTCATCGTCATCTTCATTCTCGCCTTTATTTTTATATTCGTCGTCATTTCCATGTTCATTTCCATCTGTATCTCCATTGTTTTCATCTTCAATTTCAATTTCATATTTACTTACATATCCTTATTCAATTTTGTTTTCATATTAACTTTCATATTCATATTCTTTATGTTTTTCACACCCTTCATAGTCATCTTCGGTATTATTTTTAATTTCATTAAAGATTAACTCTTTACCATCATCTCTTTATTCAGTTTGTTCCTCCTTTCCTTCTCACTCGCTTACCCTTTCTCCTTTACGCCTCCTCTCTACAAATCACTTCTTCTGTCCCTGCATCAAAATTTTATGCATCTCGCCCTTCTGTACAGCCCCGTCCTTCTTACCCACTGTTCATTTTTCCACGATTTTCCAATTCGCTGGTCTTTCACCAGCTCGGTTTCACACACCCTTTACTTTTAAATCGGCTACACTACATTCAATATATAACTACTTATTTACATCTTTTTCTCATTCAAATTTGTTATTATTACACATTCTCTATAGACAAAGTTGCGCTTTTACCACCGCAAGCATTTACACACTGTTGGTAAGCCTGCCTCCTTAATAATTTATCGGGGCGGCGAAATCCTTATGCGCAGCCGTGGTGCGCGGGCGAATGGAACGGCGCCAACGCGCAGTAAACTACGCATCGTCCAACAATTATATATTGCATTCTCCAGTCAAGTCATTATTAGCCGGCAATCGCGGACGCGCTCCCTCTTATACCAGTTTTTTTTGCTAATCCTTTGAAATTTTTGAATATTTAAGATCAGAAGCTGAAGTTGTTAACGGCGTGTTTAGTGCGTTAATTATTAAATTAAAATAAAAACAAAGATCAGTAACGTTTTTAAAGTAAAACGACTAAACCCGTTTTAATGGAAGGTGTAAGGTGTAGGCGAGAAGACAAAGTTGTTCATGGTCCTTCAGCAGTCATCTTTGGGCCCAACCCCTAAACTTATAATATTGAACAAGCAATTACATTAAAATCGATTTTTCGTTCGTTTGAAAAATAAATAAAAATTTTTTAAACAAACATGCATAAAGTGGAGACACCGTGCATAAAAACTGAGTGAGGGAAGTGTGAAAAAATCTAAAAAAAAAAGCAACACAAATGTTTAAAGAGCTGTTATATACATATATAGCAAATAGAGAATTGACATATTCAAAAAAAATTGGGGCGAAAAAAAAAAATTTTAAGATCTTTAAACACAAAAAAAATAAGTTTTTGATAATTGTGGGTGCAATCATCATACAAACAGATTTAAAATCAAACACCTTAAATACCACAAAGAAAAATTGGTTTTTTAAAGAGTAAAAGAAATTTTTCGAAACTGAAAACATAAAAAAAAAAAACTTTTAAGTCTCTTTTTCCCAGTATCTGAGCAGCAGTCATCATCAAGAAGCAGACCAAAAAACACAATATATCCGCATAAGAATAACAGGAATCGGTGAGTAAGGCAGTTTTTGGTTATTTTCATGAAAACTAAATGATATTAAAAGTAATAAACCTTTTTTCCACAAAGTTTATATTATTTTGTGTAAACATGCGTAAAACATATATATATATAGGTCCACATAGTTACTTGTGAATATTGCGGAAATTTTCTACCGTGTTTGGTTTTACTGCAACTTTTTTGCAACACAAGAAATTGGTAGAAATATTCCGTATAGAACCGATATGCGAAAATCCGCCAGTTATATATGATAGATATGATATGTATAGCATGATTTTACTAGTGTATTTAACCAACAAAAAAATTGCAAAGTGTTACTTGCCTACGAGGGTCAATCCACTGTGCAAGAACAACATCGCAAAATCTATCTTGCTTGACAGCTTAGTTTACGCCGTGTGTTCACACGTGAGCGTTTGAAGCTTGTGTCGATACAGTTCACCTTCTTCCAAGTGATTTTTTCTTGCTGCCAGCATAATACAAAATCGTAATATTCATGACGTACTACTTAATATCATGTACAAATAATTTGCAAGTGTTGGCTTTTTTCCAGCGACTCATAGCTTCTCCACGTCATAGAACATCATACGGTGTTTCCTCACCACGGTTCGAAGAGTCGCTCTTCCAGCGACATTTTCCAGCACTCATAGAGCTAGCATTAGCAACTGAGAGCTGTGTACTGCTGATCAAGGATTTCTCAACCTCTCTCTATTTGCCAATTTTTTCATCTTTCTTTGCTTGCCTCCTCCCGAACCGTTCAATCAAGCGCACTGCTTCACAGAAGAAACGCGACCTCTTAAAGCGACGAGAAAGCAGTAATCCAAAACAAACTCATCTGTTTGTAAACATAAACATACAGAGCAGGCTCATCCTGAATTTCACTATGCATACGTATTCGGGCACAAACAGAAATATATATACTACGTTGTAGATTGCGTCTGTGTACATTTGTACTTATTCTGGCGTACAAAAAACTAAGTTTGTGAGATAATTTTCAGGTACCCTATAGGAACGTTTCAAAAAATATCCATACAAACTTCAGAGTCATATTATTATTTTCTAATATATACATCCTATATATTACCAGTAAATTTACAAAATAGACACGTGTTTATTTCCACTACGGTATATTTACACGTATATATAGATGTGAAAAGTGTTTGTGATTTTTTTTTTAAATTTATACTTTTGTTTTTTACAAAACACATATAATCCTATTTGCAATTCCGAATTTCCGTCTTCCGCGGATTTGAATCATTTTAGAAGCCGATCCCGGTTGTCCGGTGTGCTTGACTCTATTGTTCAAAAAAAAAAAAAAACCAAACAACCGGCCACCAATTAAAACATTCCCCTTTTTGAAATTCTGTGGCCTAATGGTTTTTCCATCATTCAGATTTTTGTCGGAACGTTCGTCTGAGCGGACGACATACTTTCTTCGGTTTTTTTGGTGAAAACGCCAAAGCTTGCATAAATGCCTCGGCAGTCCACAAAAAATCCGTCCGAAACCGGGACCAACCAAAGGTGGCCCAAGGAAGAAAAACCAGGCCAAGGAGAGGTCAGACGCCCCGCCAGAAGATACAAATCAGTTTACTCACATCCGCGCAAGAAGTTTCATCGCGGAAAGTGTGGACAATCTGATGAGATACTTGTGCCATATTCTAAGCGAAGCACCCGATTCAGGATCACTACTGAATCGTATCTCATATAAAGACAAATCACTAGATGATATTGGTCGACGACTTCAATCGAGTTTACGATCTCTGTTTTTCGCCAGACGAAAGTTTTCCCTGAAAGCTTCAGAGTTCAGTGCAAAGGCCGAAACAATGCGCCGTGCCGTTGATACGTATGGAAGTGCCTAACAACAATTGCCCGATCAACTTTCACTGATCAAAATGATGGCAACGCGAGTCCACCACCCCGCGTAGGAACAACCCCCGGCTGAGGCAAATATTTACCAACTCAAAGTCTCCCGCATGGCGAGCAGGCGGAGACCGTTTATGGTGGCTATGAAGAATGGCCCGCTTTTCGTGACATGTTCACGAGCGGGTGTAGCCTGTAACCACCAAGGCCGTCTCGCCGTGCTCAGAAATTGTGTAACGCATCTCCGTGTTAGCACGAAACGCAGGCAAGGCCGGCTCCATCGTCAGACAATATGCGTGATAGCGATGATAACATTTGACCTTGCCTAGGAAGCTTTACGGTACGGATAACGAAAGCAAGCGTATCTTGTTAGGACAACCAGATATATCCTTACTGGCTCTTGCCACTATGTTCATCCTGCAAAATAGTGAGTCAAACTTCAGAAATTGCATATCCAATCACACACTGTGCGCGGTATCCGTCCTTCACTCCCCAGGAGTTACGACAGACAGTTGGGATCCGATTCTGGTGTACATGTTGTGTTCATCAAGCTCCACGAAAACAACCTAGTCACTTGGGGAACAGTCTCTCTCTTCTCTAAAGAGCTCTAACCCGCATGACAATGAACGACTTACTTTCTCACCTCGAGATATGAAGTCGTATTGAAAGGGTCATAGGCTTCAACAAGCAAACGAAAAACCAGTCGCTCATCAAATCCTCGCAAACAGGTCCTTCAACAGGACGCAAACCCTTGGGTCAGAATCTAAGAAAGTGAAACTGGCCAATGTTGCAACTCCCCACACTTGATTAGATTCTGTGCCCGATTCAAAAGCGAATTGTTCTGTGACAAAACCGGAAACAATTTCATAAAACAAGCTAAGGCGTGTTACAAACTGCCCTTACAGCTCTGCTCAGATCATCAATTGAGTGCACGAGTACAAGTGGTGCATGGTTCGCATGTCATCAACGGCAGTCACCGGCTGTTGCATGCGGCCCGACAAGCTCAACGTTCCACCCCGCGAACGATGAACCAACGTGCAGCAACACAACTGCGTGTGAGTCAAACATCTCCCGTTCGGACAAACGCACGAATAGCTCCGATATCTGGCATCTACCGTGTTGTTCAAAACACGCTCCCGGTTCAATCATGCATGGCAGCCATAATAACAAAATTCTCCTTCCTACTGCTATGGGTTCCAGTCGAACACGAAGGGGAATTATTTTCAACTGGAGAGCGCGCCTTATGTAGTTGGATCAAGGCTCCGAAGAACTTTCTTTTCCTGTCGAAAGTGCAAAACACTGGTGTAAACTTCCATTCGTGACATTCAAAAAAACAAAATAAAGGGGGGGGGGGAGGGGGGAGAGAACGGGGCGGGGGGGGGGGGGGGTGTAGGGGGGGAAGGGAGGGGAGGGGGGGGGGGGGGGGGGGGGGGGGGGGGTGGGGGGGGGGGGGGGGGGGGGGGGG
>JARSSU010019184.1:7500-17255 GCA_029619165.1 Eurosta solidaginis | reverse complement strand
AGACCTTGGAATCTTAGCAGGAATACTGTTAGTGGTATGACATATATAAATAAATTAGCGGTACCTGACAGATAATGTTCTGGGTCACGCTGGTCCACATTTTGGTCAATATCCCGAAAACGCCTTCACATATACAACTAAGGGTCAATCCCTTTTAAAACCCTCATTAATACCTTTAATTTGATGCCCATATCATAAAAACACATTCTAGAGTCACCTTTGGTCCACCCTTATTGCGACATCTCGAAAAGGCGTCCACCTATAGAACTAAGGCCCACTACCTTTTAAATAATCATTAGCACCTTTCATTTGATACCCATATCATACACGCGCTTTGTAGAGTCACCCCTGGTCCACCTTTATGGCGATATCTCGAAAAGGCGTCCACCTATAGAACTAAGGACCACTCCCTTTTAAAATACTCATTAACACCTTTCGTTTGATGCCCATATCGTACACACACATTCTAGACTCACATCTGGTCCACCTGTATGGCGATATCCCGAAATGGCGTCCACCTATAGAACTATGGCCCACTCCTTTTAAAATACTCTTTAATACCTTCCATTAACCCATGTCATACAAACACATCCCAGGATTACCCTATGTTCATTTTGCTAAAATGGTGATTTTCCCTTATTTTGTCTCCAAAGCTCTCAGCTGAGTATGTATGTTCCGTTACACCCGAACTTAGCCTTCCTTACTTATTAATTTTATAATTTATTTAAAGATTTGGGAAAAATTTAAACAACGTGACATCAGGACGGACAAAGCAACAGCTGTTTCGATTATACGTTTTAAATCTCTTCAAAGCCTTTTCTCCCGGAGTGGGATTTGAATCCGCACTTCTACGATGGTTGAAGTGTTAAAAACGCATTCAGCCACGTCATGCCTTAGTTGTTGCAAACCTTATCCCAATTGCCTTCTTTGCATATTTTCTATATTCACAGTCCATACTTCGTATGGCATCATGTGGTACAGTTATGCGTTGATAAGGCGGTTTCAAAGAAACTTTGTGTTGTTGGGTTTTGTTCTATTTATAGAACTACAACGAATTAACCAATTTAAAGCAATAAGGGTAATCCCCGCTTAAAACTTATACAAGTAGACAATATTGGTTAATTCGCTTTTGTTCTATAAATAGAACAAAAAGCAACAACACCAAGTTTCTTTGAAACCGAAAAATTCAATGATTATTTAAAAGGAAGTGGGCCTTAATTCTTTAGGTGGATGCCTTTTCGAGATATCGCCAAAGGTCTTGTTTAGGCTCAATGCCTAACTTTTACTGGATTGACGGCGCCCCTCCCTAACGTTTTAATAATGTTTCCAGCCACCCACACTCACGCCGCATCTGTGTGCATGCATGCACATGCATGTGTGTGCAGGTTGTCAGCTCCCATGCACGTATATGTGGGGGTGGTTGTGTGTGTGGCCTTTCCCCTCCTTAATACCAGAGGACTATTTCGCGGCTTAGCGGCTGTCATCAACGGGACAACCGGCCTCTTTCTCGATCAACCGCCTAACGATATGCATCGTCCAAGGATCAACGCCGTACTTTTTATACAGGTAAAATATCACTTGTTACTTTTGCACTGTACTTTTCTCGCTTTTTGATTAAATCCCATTATAACGAGGCAAATCCTCTTGTGTTCTTATTTCTTTCTTTTGAGTGAACCATCCATTCCGAGATCGACCCGAGTGCGCCTACCCACTGCCGGTTTCAGACGCACCCAGGCCGAACGTTGGTCCTCCTCACCAGGAACTGAAACACTTTTTATATATATACAGTACACATATCAACCTGCACAGCACATTTGCATACTACACAATTTGCCAGAGGATTGCCACAAAAAAAAATGTATTAGCCACAGCACATCTGCTTTTGTCAAAGGATTTTCCCCAGCAGCCAAAAATAACACCCACTTTGAGCGTTACATACTATACAACACGATATTATTAACAGCCATCAGAGCCAAAGCCATCACAAAAAACAATAAGAAGTAAGTGTTGTATTTCTTGCCACTTTTTTTTTAGTGTTGATTAGTTAAAAATAAAGAAATAACGCGTATTGTGCGCGAAAAAAGTGAAATCAGACAAAGTGAAATCTATTTTAATGAGCACCAGTTTTTCCTTCCTTTACTTCTTTTCCAAATTTAAATCACTTGTGTTTTAATTTATTTCGACCCTTGTGATTATCTGGTTTATACCCCCCACCAGCGGTAAGGTTTTCCAGACACAACACAAGGCAGAGGGTAACATAACCTCATTTCCAAGCAACCTCACTATATCAGTTTTGTTGTTGTTTTTTTAGATCACAAGTACAAAATTATTGCATTTTAATTAATACGGTGCTCACTTCACTTTTTAAACACTTTCTACACTTTTTTTGCGCTTATTTTCGAATATCGCACGCACTTTTCACTATTTCAAAATACACCCATTATTTGTAGAGGTGGCGAGTTGTCCCCTCTTTTGTTGTTGCCGCTGAGACAAAAAGTTTGTACATTAAATCTTTTGCTTTTGTCGCTGCTGTGACAAAAGGTCCATAAAACAAACCCTTTCTCGTTGTCGCTACTGACAAAGTCTGAAATAAAATTAATAAATATAAAAAAAAAGGTTTTTATTTACGGCTGGGCAGGTATTTTAACTCTGAAGAGTTCTATTTTTCTAATTGGAAATTTTCTCGTTAATAAACGTAAATAAAACAATGGAAACCTGCATCCGTTTAGCAGAATCAATCGCAGATTTTGATAAAGATTACAGCCTTATTCCGGAAAGCGACCATAGCAAACACACCCTTGCAATACACCAGGAAGAGTTGCGGTCCTTGTGGAAGAAGGTAAAGTCTGCGTTTGATTCGCTATTGGGATCTGATGAGGTGTCAGCGGATGACGTTATGGCGGTCAGAAAGAAGCAAACGGCAGCATACGCAATCTACGTGTGATGTTCAGCGTCTATATCTGCTGAGGCAGAAAAATACAAGAAGGGTGAAAAGAACGTCAACCCTGAGCAAGAACCTCATGGGCATAAAATTCGCCTTCCCTGCTTGCGACACGGAAGTCTTTAAAGGGGATTATCTGTCTAGGCCAATTTTTCGTGACCTGTTCACGGCAATTTATATAAACAACTCTAGCTTGAAATGGGTGGAAAAGTTATTTCATCTCAACAACAAAACGCAGGGCGAAGCAAAATACATCGTGAAAAAATGCCCTCTCATAAATGAAGGCTTCGAGATGGCCTGGAAAAACTTGTGTGAAAGATACGAGAACAAACGAATATTAGTAAATACACAACTAAAAATTTTATTCAATTTAAAAAAGGTAGAAAGTGAGTGCGGCAGTTCGATAAAAAAGCTACAAAATGATATAAATAATTGTATTTCGTCCCTCAAATGCCACAAAATTTACACTTCCAATTGGGATGCAATCCTGACCTAGCTCTGTTCAACCAAGTTACCAGAGAGCACGTTGTCTATGGGAGCAAAGCATAGACCATAAAATGGGCATATCTAAGTGGGAGGATATGGATAAATTCCTGTCTAATCGGTTTCAGTCACTTGAAACAGTGTATGGTTTTACAGGGCATGCCACTTCGAAAGTGCAAAAACCAAACGCGTCGCGACAATCGCCAGGAACCCCTCCGAAAAGACTTGGTGCTTTTCAAACAAAAGTATCTAAGCAAACATCAAAATCAATCTGTAAAATGTGCAAGTCCCCTGAGCACAGATTACGCAACTATTCACGCTTCTGCGAGTTAACCCCAGTATGTAATGAACCAATCGCATCATGCCTCCGTTGGCTCCCTTATAGTGCACCATCTATGCAAAGAAGCTGGCCTCATTAATGTTTGTCATCCCAGCCACAAACTTCTTCACTTAGACAATTGTCTAGCTTACTTGGCACTGAATTAAGGAACATCAGGTCTGCTATGCAATAGCTCTCCGAGTGGGTATAGGGTTTAAGGAGCGGGTACTCTGTTTGCTACAGCCGGCTAGTCTACGGCGTATATGGGGGGGATCTTGCTCCTACACTGACTTTTACCTCGGTTTCTCATAAAAAAAAATCAAACAGAGATTTACAAAAAAAAGTTACATTTTGAGGCCGTCGAAGGGTTAGGCTCATCCAAATAAAACAATACCCAAAAGAACGTATCAAATTTACTACGGAAATGAATAAGTAAAGCGTTAACTAACACACACAACTACCTGCCACGCGTTGCATCGTTTGGGGTTCATCCGGCAGAGGTGGAAGGCTAAGCTGTCGTTGCCCTCCCGTCTTCACCCACCCAACCTGCTAAAAGAATGGTAAAAGTTGTTCTTTTAGCCCACACATACTCACCATTGCCCCTACCACAAATATCCAATAAAAGTTAAACCTTCATTTTTCTCCTTTTACAAATCCTTAAATTTTAATCAAAGTTTCTTCAATCATACATTTCGTTGTTTCTATATCTACTACTACGATAGACTTGTATTTTTATTTTCGCATTTATTACTTTGTGCTATATGTATTTATGTACATATATGTTAACCTACCTAAACTGTTCCTTACATCATTTATGTTAGCTTGCATTTCAACAGGTCGATCGAAATCGAATTCTCTATCTTGCATTTTTATTTCGAAGTCTCTCAATTCCACAAAAAAGTAAGTTCACAAATTTACAAAATCATATATATAAATTAATTCTCTTGAGCAGAAGAAAACGTTTCTCTGGTTTCCATGACTTCTTTACATTCTCCAAAAATTCTTCTCATCTCTTATCACTAGTCAAACATGTTAAGTTGAGATTTCCTCACTACATACAATTTAAACAAAAGTCGCTCAGTATATAAATTCTCTTATTACTTTACTACTACGTCAAAAAAAAACAAAGTTATTTCTCAATACATCTCTCTCACATTCAACATAATTCGTATAACCTGAGATCTCTGTACTTACATATTTAACATAGTTTCAAACATATTTATACATCGCTCACAGTTTGCGAGTGAGCGAGAAGCACCGGTGCAAGCGGTACGCAGTATGTTAACTCTTGATGTTGCGCTCTCATATTCTCACAACACTTAGAATTAATTGAGTTGGTACCATGGAGATCCAACAACGAAAGAAACTTGAAATTAATGAGCAGCTGAGTATGAGCAGTTGGAACATATTTATAAAACTGGAATTCTCTTTCGAGTTAAGAGAAGGAAAGCAAAAAAAGACAATATTTAGCAGAAAATCAAAATTATGTGAACGCTGTAACATAGGCTTCTTGCAACATAATCTGATTAAACGATGTTACATGGTCCAATTAACAGAGCAGCACAAAAGAAACTAATAAAAGAAATTCAAAACCTACTGTATAGGTTATTAATGTTCAAAATTAAAATCTTTGTTATTAATACAATTTTTTTTTGTACTATTTTTATCGTCAAATTTCTTGTGGAATTTGGTGACGATATTAACCCCTCAAGTGATGCAAATAAAACATGAATTGGTTGAATGAATATAGATATACAGACCGGTTAATTCTTACAAAGATAACTTATTTTTTTCCTTTCATTAAGGTGATCATTTTAATGAAAAGAAAACTATGAGTCCAACATTCAACGCACACAAAAAAAAATGCAAAAATTAAACGATTATAGAACGACTCAGCAATGAAAACAGATAATTGGATTACCTAATTTCATCGCTCTTACTCAATTAATTAAATAATCTAATTCAAAGCTTGTGAATCAATACCAATCACAGGTCTGTATGTATAATATTGTAACGATTTTTTGCTGCAAATCCTCTTATTTGCAATCCTCTGCTAAGTTCGAATCACTAAACTGTTGAATAAATAACTCCAATTTTTAATAATGCAAAATGGCCTTAATTAAAGTACTTCACAATAACAAACTGTGCAACGAATAGCTTGCTTAATAACCACACTGATTGATAGCTCAATGAAACTCTACTATTCAAAATAATACTGCTATTGCTCGCTAGATATCGTCTTAATCGAAACTGCTTGACAACTCAAATCAAACTGAATTACTGAATTACAGCGCCTCTACATCTGTCGCCTTTTATACTCTTTGGTTTCCTCGTTCGCCTCTTCTAGACGCTTCCAGAATCTACTAATCCAGTATCTCTCAACTTCTCAGCTGTAACTACAATTGCACGATTTTATAGCTTCTCTCATACCCCATGCTTGTATGTGTGAGCGACACTTCCACAATTATAATTGCCTACATTTAGGAGCATCTCAAATAAGATGTCTGCATATGGTTGTGCCTTGCTTCTCAGCTGCGTGTACCTACATATGTGTAGACATAATGATTGAATTATTGATGTGAATGTTTGTAGTTTACAGTCTCTCGCACACACATAGGCGTAAATACATCTGTGTGTGACATCTCTCGGCTGTCTTATATATGTGTATACATGATTTGATTATTGACGTAAATACTGCTTAGCATGGCCTTAGTGATGGTATAGCTTAGTGATGCTAATATACGTGACACTGCCCTCCACCTAAATCTGATCGTCCCGATCAGACAAATCTCCCGATCTAACTGCCGCTAGCATCTCCAAATGTACCACTCTTCTAATCCGTGGTTTCGCAGTGGTTTGTATGCGGTAGATGGTATCACTGATCTTCTTCACAACTTTGTACGGGCCTTCCCAACTGCACCGAAATTTGGCTGGAACACCTTTCCGCCGGTGAGGGTTGTTTAACAGTACCAAATCTCCCGCCAAGAAACCTTCCGAATTAAAGTTCTTGTCATGCCAGTGTTTCATCTTACTACTCATTACCCTGGGCCGTTCCTTCACACTCCGTTGTTTAGTCAATGAACCACTTCGTAGAGCTTGCGCTGGACGGATTTGCTTTGCATAATCGGTATTGTTCCCACATTTCACAACAGTAGTGCCTCCGACTTGAAACTACCCTCGCATTCTTTCTCGGAAATTCGTTGCTTCATTTTCCTGCGTCTTTTAGGGTTTGTCAATGCCAGTGTTTCTCTCGCAGGTACTTTTGATTTTGATTTATTTGGCCCATTCGATCTATCAACCTTTGCCTTTGACTTTCGTGGTCTTTGTCGAGTCTTTTCCACCAGTACCCGATTACTTCTGAACTCTTTTTCCAAACTAAAGTTAAGTGGTATGTCCTGGTTCTTATAGCGCATAATTTTTCTCCGCATATCGATCCTGACGTCATGGTCAACCAAGAAGTCCACTCCCAATATGACTTCATCAACGATCTCCGCCACAACTAATTCGTGTAGAACCATGACTTTTCCAATTAATACCTCACATACCACTTCGCCTTGGACTTGATTATACTCGCCTGTGACCGTACGCAACCTTGCTCCAGGTAATGACTTTACTCTCCTGTTGACCAAGTCAGATCGGATCAAGGAATGAGATGCGCCCGTATCTACAGTCATTACACGTTCTTTACCATCCACATTCCCTCTGACGGTAAGACTGCTTGATTTCCTTCCAATTTGCGACACAGATATCACAGGACATTCAATAGCCGGGGCAAGTTTTCGTTCTTTACATTCGACACGCTCTTGCTCATTTACGCCAGCTTTACGTTTACGGCCACCCACATTGTTGGAACTATTAGTACCAAGATCGCAATGACGTGCAATGTGACCTGAGTTGCCGCACTTGAAACATTTAATAACTCCGGCATTCTTCTGTTGAGATCCCTTCAGTGCTTCCAAAATTGTGTCTACCCACTCTGGCCTTTCTACTTCCACACGGCGTGCTTTGAAAACTGGCTTACACAGAAGCGACGCTGTTTCCTGAATTAGAGCATGCGATACCGTTTCAGCAAACGTTAGTTTTGGATTCGCATATGTAGCCCGCTTCGTTTCCACATCTCGTATGCCATTTATGAAGCTCTGGATTTTTACCCTTTCAGAGTATTCCACGGGTGCGTCCGCATTTGCAAGATGAGCCAATCTTTCAATATCTGAAGCAAACAACTCCTGCATGTCTCATTTGCTTTTGTGGTAGCGGTTTTTGCAACTCATTTGGAATATCTATTTCCTATGCTCGCTTCCGTAACGTCTCTCTAAAGCGCTCATCAATGTTTCGTAGTGGGTTCCGCTCGTACTCTCGGGATGGACTGTAAGATTTCGCGGCGACTTGCAAACACCACATTGAAATGGTTCTCTTAGCAACACTGTGTGATTACATTTTAGACACACGTTTCTCATTGTAAACCAAAACCTTTAAATGCGAAAATAGCAAAAAGATCTCAGCGCGCGAAAGCAACACGTCCGTCGCTATCCGACTGACTAACATTTATTATGGAGAAAACTGTGAGCATATGAAGGCAAATCGGATTTCCATCAAAAGTTTAAGTTCAACAAGTATAAAATTCATTATTTAGTCAACAAGGTAATAATGGCGTTTCCTGATTTTAATAGGGAAACGCCGGCCATAGACAGTTGCGGAGAACTGTAACGTTACCATCGGAACGAGTATCTAACAAGCGTCCACATCAATATTTTCGCCCCAGCTGTCTTAGGGGGCTCAGACAGTACTGTCGTAAGAGGAGACTACCAATACCCAATGATCAAAGCGCAACCCATTCAAGCGCGGTGTCAACAGCGCAGTTTATCGCTTCGCCACCTAGATGTCAAAACTTCACACTACCCGTCAGCGAATCCACTATCTCTTCTATCATCTCGCGAGTAAAAGGCAGCGTATGGGCTGTTATGACGACCTATAAGTTGTCATATCGTAATACTAGTGTTTCCTCAGGTGGTCTGGCGTGTACCTTATAGTGCGTGCTACCGGAACGTGACGGATCTATACGGACAGACGCCATCAACATCGACAACACTGCACACACCTTCGGCGGAGGTCTTTGATCCTATCTCAAAATGTGCAAACACATAAAGCTCTACTATAGCTATATATTCCGCCGTTACTAAGTATGAGTCCTGCCGTTCAGATTTCATTAGAGCACCACCGACCCGCCCATCAAGGTTCGTACTCCGTTGTAGACGTGCTAACTTCTTGCAAACGCCTCTGCTGTTTCCCTTGGAATCGTTGGCACTTGGCGGTCTGCGAACGTAGAAAACCTTTATGCAATCCTTACCAAGTGTGCCCCGACACCACACAGATCGATTACGCCCCAATCGCAACATACTCGAGCATTTGGCAGCCTATTTTCGACTGTCCGGAGGACGCGATTAAATACATTTTCAGTGACACTTCGTCCTATTTTACGATTACCCTTACCATGAAAGATATCACCAGGAACTTACGATATTGCACATGCACAATTCCGCCTTAGCAGTCATTCAATGCTTTACCACAACGCAATATCAAAGGGACACCTCCTCTAACGTGCATTGGTTCATACGCAGCACAATACACACGCCAATCCCATATGTAACCACGTGCGAATCTCTTAACTGGGCGAGCAATTAATATCGTCCCACACGTTCACATCACGTTCTCCATTTGGGTTGCCACTATAGTGCCACCAATACATATCACCTAGGGTTAAGCTGGAATGCTTGCATACTCTAACCTTTCATCGCTATATACCGTCGGTGATAGGAATTTGACGTTTGTCCATAGCGACCAGCGAGAGTATATGTCAATCAAGCGCGAGTTGACCATGACCTCACGTCATAATGCCAAATTCATCGAAGTAACCACCACGTCCTTGAGTGACACACTCGTCCTTCTTATCTCTATGACTCATAGGACTGTACTGGCGCTCAACGTACACAATCTAGGTCTCATATTATCGAT
>JARSSU010019184.1:0-2500 GCA_029619165.1 Eurosta solidaginis | reverse complement strand
TCGCGAAGCCTTACACTCACTCTACAATGCACTATACACCGAAAGCGTGCTCAGACCCAACTGTATGGGTATTCTCCCTCGCGAACGCACGACATTCAGCCGTGCATTCACGAATACTGGAGTCGACTCGCCGGACCCTGTCGACATCACAAGTTACCGCGGCAGAGGGGTGTCGCCTATACAAAGGCTATGTTTGCCTTTTAGTGTGTTTTTCCACACGAGCAATTCATCTGGAGGCCACTACTGACCTCAGCACGCCATCATTTCTTGCGGCTTTTGCCGTTTTATATCTAGACGCGGATGTCCCAAAAACGTCTACTCGACAACGGTACAAACTTTGTCGGAGCTTCACGATCCCTACGATCGGAATTCAAAACTTTCATTTCACAAGCCCGAGACAATGCTGTCTCGAAGTACAGCCACCAGTCACTCACTTGGCATTTCATCCCTGCGGGCGCTCCCATATGGGAGGGCTGTGGGAGGCTGGAGTGAAAAGCTTCAAAAGCCACTTCAAAAAGATAGCCTCACCACACAAATTCACCTTCGAGGAATTCCATACACTCTTGTGCCGCATCGAGGCATGCCTGAACTCGCGGCCGTCAGCCCGGGTCCAATGACCCCAACGGACCTAGAGCCGCTTACCCCAGGCCATTTCCTCACGGGAAGCCACCTACTGGCTCCGCCAGAACCGGATGCTAGTGAGAGCTCTGCCTCGATGATCAATCGGTGGCAGAAACTCAAAGCCCTCCATCACACTTTCTGCAAGCGATGGAAAACCGAATATCTATCCGAACTTCAAAAACGAGTGAAGTGGAAGCATCCAAACCAAATATAACAGTGGGAGATCTCGCTGTCCTCAAAGAGGACAACTTATCTCCCACGAATGGAGGTTAGGTCGAGTTGTCAACGTACACCCCGGCGAAGATAACCGAGTACGCGTAGTTGACCTCAAAACCGAGAAGGGTCAAGTCAGACGACCTTTGGTCAAACTGATCCTTCTTCCAACGGAAGAGACTGATTGCGAGAAGGCTAAGAGCTCCTCCTAACCAATCTCTCCGTTCCTCCATCTCCCTCCCTTCAAAAAAAATCAAACCCGGCTCTCGTTCACCCCGAAACGAGGCCAAACAACAACCCAGTGCAATTCCCCCATCTGCCACAAAACACTTATTTTTTTCCTTTTTTTTACAAAATCAACCCAATATCACTCGCTCACCCCGAGCGAGGGCACCAGAAACATATTATTGGATATATAGTAATATGATACATACTCCTAATGTCATCTAATATATGGAGGAATGCATATTGAACATCCAAAAGCTCTTGGAGGGTAGATTTTGAGGGACGGAGGGAATGGAGAGAAATTGATATTTACATTTACACTCAGCTAGGCAGTTGACGTCCTTTTTATAAATCACCTCGTGAGTAAATGAGTCGGACAGAGCAACGCAAAAGAACTACCATTGCAACAACCCTCCCCTCGAAGTATCGAGCTCAGCACAGAGGAGACCCGACGTACTAGTGCGGGCTCATGTAGTCGTGAAGCAAACCAACTTCTTTTTATTCCAGTTTGTACTCTGGGCTCTGGAGATTTTTGGTTTGGAAGACATCTCGAGTTTACGGTGTGCTAGGTAAAGGGGGTGAGTTTGTAGGGGGTTCACAGAGGAGGGTAAATAAGCCAAAGTAGGATTAAGAGTTGGAGAGGTGTGTCGCGGGGGTGGTGGAGAGTATCGCAGATAAAACCAGGGGGTATACGTGTGTCGTTTGGAGGGAGGAGAAGAATTCTAGGAAGATGGTTTGGTGGGGGGGGAAGGGGGAGAATTTGGGGAGGATGGTGGGGGAAGAGGAAGTTTTATCGAAGGAGTTCTGTCTCGAGCGGGGGGTAGGGGGGGGTAAGCCCACCAATTACTAGGGGGGAAGATTATGATTAAAGAAAACGGGCAAGAAACCGCAGCACCAAAATTTCGCTCGGTTTTATTAGGGACAGGGCAGCGCGCCGGGTGCATTCGGTCGGTTGTTGTCGGCGGGAAGATTACTGAAAGGGAGCGAGGAAGAGATTGTCTAAGAGCGATACTATCTCAGGGGAAAGATGGAGAAGATTCTTAAGTCGTACGATTGCTTGCGAGTGAAGGAAGATGTTATGAAAGATCGATACAACGATGATGCCCTTCTGAAGGTAAAGCGGCAAGAGGTGGGAAGAAGATTAGACGAAGATGAGGCGGATGAAAGGGAAAGATACCCTTAATGAGAAGATGATGACGTGAAATGATTGTTATCGTATTTGAATGCGATATGAACAAAGTCAATGGGGCAGAGAAAGATCTAAAGGAAAAGATATGAGAGGAATTAAATAAGATAAGAGCCGGCCACACCCAGTAACAGCCAACTCCCGCAAACAGTCCAACCAACCCAACAAATCGCAACACAATCGCCGCACAAGGTCCAAGCCAAGAGTAACAACCTAGATTCAGTACCGCTCATTTAGTTAAAATAGAGCGGGAGA
>JARSSU010019180.1:0-14778 GCA_029619165.1 Eurosta solidaginis | reverse complement strand
CTCAAGAAGACAGCTGCACTTGTTTAGATTTAAGAAATATTGGTGGGCACGTATTAGAAGTCGACCTTCTGTTCTATTAATTCCGTCGGTCCGACGATTCGTCTCCATTTGAGAATTTGGAGAATCGGTTTTGTATTTGTAATATTATGCATATTCGGACCTCGTGAGGTAGTATCAAAGAACGTATTCCGACTATTCTAAATTCACGGTTTATCCGGAACGCTTCCATGAATACTTAACGGAAAAGTGCTTTCCGAAATTTCAGAATAAAAAAGTGAATACTCCCTGTGTAACAGGACTGCACAAAAGCTTGACTCTTCTGTCAAAGGCAAGGTATGGATATAAAGGTCTGGGACAATAAGCCATTTTGTTTTTTTGGGTTCTTGCCTGTTCATTGCGGCCGCTGAGTGGCGTATCACCCCATGTCGTCCTATATTGGAGTTGGATTGGAGAACGTCTTATCTCGGAAGGCTTTTCACTAGCTCCCCCTTATAACAAGATGCACTGAACTTGTGCTAATATAGGGGGTTTTTAGCAACCGAGCTTGGGATGGTGCGTTTTTTGAATAACGTTCTAGCATACGGCACTCTTCAAACAATTTCGGACAGAATAACCAAACCAACATGACTTTATCAATTCCCGAAATATTTAGTAGAAAAATTAATTATTTCCCCCAACACCTTTGGCATTTACAAATTTATTTCACTACTAATATACTACCTGGTCATCCGGCCCAATAAATTTTTAACTACCAAAGATACTTGTCTACTTCAACCTTTTAAATGGAGTTCTTGAGGAAATTCTGAGTGTGAAGCGTGCTAATGTGAGGTGCGTTTTTTTTTGTGGAAAGGACTATCGGAACCATAAACGATGCACTAATTCTGTACTCTACTGTATATGCGATGTTCATCGTAAAATTCAACACAATATTTTGACGTCCTAATCGGTTAAACCGCAGAAAGATTTTTACGTACATATTTCATACTCTGTTGTGGACCGTTGCTATTCCAAAGAAGGAGTCAATGGACTAAACCAGACTAACGTAAATGCCCGATTTATATCTTTTGATTCTTGCAAAGTGTACGGACATTTACGTTACGCACTTATGAAATGCGTATGCGAATGCTGTGTATGGAATGCGGTTAAGATTATTTTAATTAATATTGTGTATTGTGTTATTATTTGATTAATAATTAGCTTATTTTTAAAACGAAAATATGAAAAAAAATCATTTTAACATCCTCTCTAGTTTTAAATATTTAGTTAGCTTTTATTTGAAATTTTAACATTGAAACATTAGATGCGCAAATGAATTTAAAAAAAATGAAAATGTAAACTATGTATAGTCTAGTTCGAAATTCGTAATTTCTGCTTTTATCTAAATTTTAATGCTACTCATGGGAAATTATAAATTTCTTTAAAATGATGATGTTTCCGACATAGTAGAAGTTTGTGAATAATGGAATAATCGAATTTATTAAATCGCGAAATATCCTGTTATCGTGAAACCACTTAAACAAATCAGTTTTTCATATGAGCTACATAAGTCACAAGCTTACTTAACAAGGCACGGGAGAAAAGGCTTTGAAGAGATTTACAAGGTATAATCGAAACAGCTGTCGCCTTGTCCGTCCTGATGTACGTTGTTTAAATTTTCCCAAATTATTAAATAAATTATAAAATTAAAAAATTGCTTCAAATAAATGTTTTCATACATTTGAAAAAGCAATATGGGCAATCCCCGATCATTAAAATCATACAAACAGACAAAATTGGTTAATTCGTTGTAGTTCTATAAATAGAACGAAAACAGCAACAAAAAACCAAAGTTTCTTTGAAAACCGCCGTACCAAGCATAGCTTTAACACATAATTGCATACGAAGTATGCAATGTGTAAAATGATTAAAATATGCAAAAAGAAGGCAATTGGGAAGAACTTTACAACAGGCATGACGTAGCTGAATGCGTTTACAACCATTTCAACTATCGTAGGAGTGCGAGTTCGACTCCCACTCCCGGGAGAAAAGGCTCTGAAGAGATTTACAAGGTATAATCGAAACAGCTGTCGCCTTGTCCGTCCTGATGTCACGTTGTTTAAATTTTTCCCAAATTATTAAATAAATTATAAAATTAAAAAATTGCTTCAAATAAATGTTTTCATACATTTGAGAAAAGCAATATGGGCAATCCCCGATCATTAAAATCATACAAACAGACAAAATTGGTTAATTCGTTGTAGTTCTATAGATAGAACGAAAACAGCAACAAAAACCAAAGTTTCTTTGAAAACCGCCGTACCAAGCATAGCTTTAACACATAATTGCATACGAAGTATGCAATGTGTAAAAGATTAAAATATGCAAAAAGAAGGCAATTGGGAAGAACTTTACAACAGGCATGACGTAGCTGAATGCGTTTACAACCATTTCAACTATCGTAGGAGTGCGAGTTCGACTCCCACTCCCGGGAGAAAAGGCTTTGAAGAGATTTACAAGGTATAATCGAAACAGCTGTCGCCTTGTCCGTCCTGATGTCACGTTGTTTAAATTTTTCCCAAATTATTAAATAAATTATAAAATTAAAAAATTGCTTCAAATAAATGTTTTCATACATTTGAAAAAGCAATATGTGCAATCCCCGATCATTAAAATTCATACAAACAGACAAAATTGGTTAATTCGTTGTAGTTCTATAAATAGAACGAAAACAGCAACAAAAACCAAAGTTTCTTTGAAAACCGCCGTACCAAGCATAGCTTTAACACATAATTGCATACGAAGTATGCAATGTGTAAAAGATTAAAATATGCAAAAAGAAGGCAATTGGGAAGAACTTTACAACAGGCATGACGTAGCTGAATGCGTTTACAACCATTTCAACTATCGTAGGAGTGCAAGTTCGACTCCCACTCCCGGGAGAAAAGGCTTTGAAGAGATTTACAAGGTATAATCGAAACAGCTGTCGCCTTGTCCGTCCTGATGTCACGTTGTTTAAATATTTCCCAAATTATTAAATAAATTATAAAATTAAAAAATTGCTTCAAATAAATGTTTTCATACATTTGAAAAAGCAATATGGGCAATCCCCGATCATTAAAATCATACAAACAGACAAAATTGGTTAATTCGTTGTAGTTCTATAAATAGAACGAAAACAGCAACAAAAACCAAAGTTTCTTTGAAAACCGCCGTACCAAGCATAGCTTTAACACATAATTGCATACGAAGTATGCAATGTGTAAAAGATTAAAATATGCAAAAAGAAGTCAATTGGGAAGAACTTTACAACAGGCATGACGTAGCTGAATGCGTTTACAACCATTTCAACTATCGTAGGAGTGCGAGTTCGACTCCCACTCCCGGGAGAAAAGGCTTTGAAGAGATTTACAAGGTATAATCGAAACAGCTGTCGCCTTGTCCGTCCTGATGTCACGTTTTTTAAATTTTTCCCAAATTATTAAATTATTAAATAAGGCACGTGCGAGTTACAAAAAAAAACAATTTTATTTTACACCAAACTAAAAATGTTATGGCTTCATACGCCAAAATTTCCATTGTATGCTATTTCGAGATGTTCGAACTAATTGTATGGAATTATTTTTGTTCGCAGAAGAAAATTCTGATCAAAATTTTCAATAGCGCAAATTTCAAAACTGTCAAATCTGGGAGTTGTTAGAAAAATTTTGAGTGTCAACAATTATTTGCATTTCTTACTTTTGCGTACCGAAAAATTTTTCTTACGCTCATGAAATGAGTAACTTTTATAACATGACTCGTCTTATACTTATAGTAATAAGCCATGTTTTTTAAATGTTGAACATAAGAGCGTTCTTCAAAAGTTTACTGAGATAGAGTGCCAAACCTATAACCGAGAGAGGGTGATCTTCCACTCCATCGTCGATAGGTACATAATAGTCCAGTTATGAGGTCAGTGTCGTAAAATATGTACTATTGCTATTGTCGATTACGAAGAAATTAATAACCAAAATTTATTGAGGAAAACTTAAATGTTTATAACTTCTAAAAATGTTCGAAATATTTTCAAAGTTGTAGTTTTCAGTTTTTCAATGTGAACGAAATCCAGTACGAAAATGCGATTGTGGCTGACATTTTTTTTGCCTAATAAGAAACCAAGTAGACTGCTGAATTTAATATAATATCAGCCTACCCTGGCTGCCGCTTCTAAAACGCCCTACCTACAGGGTCGGCTGAAAAGCGGAACAATTTTAACATTTTCATCCATTTATAAAAATTTACGCTTACCTGCAGCCCTGTTACCAACAAGTTTATTCATTAGTGCACAGCTCTGGTGTATTCCATAGCGGGCGCTATTATATCCCAACCACACCCGTATCCTAAACGTTTATATTGTGAGCATTGTGAACCAGGTCGCTGTATAAGCATTACTGGCACTGCCTGCATTTCTTCTTCGAATTGACAACGCACGCCCGGTACTGCGGCATGCTTAGCACGGAGCTGACTATAGTCACTAGGTTTTATCATACTTTTACATAAACCATTGCGAATATCATCATTCCATAATGGACTATGAGCTGAATTTTCTGGCATTGTTAGTATGAAATCTAAATTGGTTTGGCTTGTTGTTAACTCAGGTACGGCTTTGTACGCGTCGTTGCAAACGTGGGATCTTCAACGTTTAGTGACAATATCATGTTTGAAAGTAATTCACCAGGCGAACGCAATTCAATACAATTTTGCCAGAATTCAATTTGATTTTATTAGCACTCTGGAAATCGGAATTTTCTTCAAGCAGCGTATGCAGCCAATTATTTCGAGTGTGTTCTTTTAACGATTTTGGTTTGAACGCCTTGTTAAGTACACTTTGTGACAGGTGTCTAGTGAGACGAAAACGGTTCATAGCATCCTTTAAGTCACTCAGTTCAATATTGTGATGGGTTTCTATATAGCATAATACGTTGAAATGCTAAATTTTTAGTCATAAA
Source organism: Eurosta solidaginis (assembly GCA_029619165.1). NCBI lineage: Eukaryota > Metazoa > Arthropoda > Insecta > Diptera > Tephritidae > Eurosta > Eurosta solidaginis. Next base: position 9,814 of record JARSSU010019180.1, on the reverse strand, counting down.
CTGTAGGCATCTTTGCTCCTTAGGTTTTGATGCAGCTTTGGCGATTTGAGACCGGTGCGCTGCACGATATTTACGAGGTAGACGCTTTGGGTGATGAGACATAGCTCGTCGACGCATGTTCTTAGGCAGTGTTTGGAAAACCAGTTTACGACTGGCTGGATTGCGTACTTCTTCAATAAGCTGCCGCATCTCCTGTACAACATTGGCTGCATAGCGAAACGTTGAAACATGAGTCGGCAACGTCACAGGCCCACCTAACGTAGAATCGTATTCCAGCTTGTCTGTCGACATTTTATTTATTATTCAGGAAGTATGAAGTGAGCTAAAACACCAATTAACAACAAATAACATTGAATGTTTTGAACTCATTTTGAGCCATTTTGGGTCTAAAATAATATTAACTCCTGATTATTTAAAACTACAAATTCACAACTGCACTCCATCATGCGTCAAAAATGAAAGAATGAAGCAACGGAATAAACCTTTCGATTAGTCCCGTTTGCTTCAATTCAGAGGAATTTACATTCTATACACGGGTGTGTATGAATGTGCACAATTTTTTTGTCTTTGCTGCTGGTAAATATTTACCAGTGCACGGACCTTTTTAAAGGCAAAATGTTGGGAGACGGAAAATGGTAGTAGAAGTTTCGTGAAAACGATAACTACGGTTTATATTGGTACCAAAAAATTCCCAATTTATCGTAAAACAAACAAATCACAAATAAATCACATCCCAAAACGTCTACCTACCACAACAATTTTCCAAGGTACCAAAATTACTGCCGCCAAATAACCAAGTTCAGCATGTTATCGTTTACGTAAAACTTCTTATTGTCGTTCAAATTATGCAAAAAAGAAAAAAAAACTGAGAAAAATAGCGCAGAAAATATTCGCGTACTCAGTCATTATATTTCTCTACTCAAAAATCTATTTCCTGTTTAAGTTCTTCACAAATTTTTCAAAATTTACTGATTTGGTCAGTATCGCCTCCTAATGTTAGTTGGGTGGGCTCTGCAATTCAATACTTTAAAATTATCGCAGTATACGTTTTCAGTGCGAAAATACTGAAATATTGGTAGAATCTAAGTTTTGGTAGCAGAAGTAGTAGAAAATGAAAAATGGGTCAAAAAGGTTGGTCAAACTACCAATGCGGTAAAGTCCGTGCACTGACTGCCCATATACTTATACCAACGTATGTACATATATATGCCGAGTTTTAAATGTACATTATATTAGGGATGCATAAAATGATGCAAACGGGTACCGAAGAACCCGTTTCCGAAAAATCGGTACCGGAGCCAAACACCCTTCGGGAACCGTGCCATTTGCTAAAGGCCATCAATTAAACAGGACTACAAGCGTACTTGGGGAAAGGTTGAATAAATAACCGAAAGGTAATACAAAAAGAGAAAAATGATACATTCTACAAATGATTCTCCTCATCCAAAACGAACATTTTTTTTATTTTTTCTTTACATCGCATACAATTTTGCTGTCCAAACATTTTTTTTTGTGGCGGGCAGGGAAGTTGTTGGGTTTTAGCACCAACAACACAAATAACAGCGACTCAAAAGAACCCACGCTATACACTTTCTACCCGGTTCGGCACCAGAATGTGTGAACCGAAAATCGTAAATGCTCATTTTCTGCAGCACTAGTGTGCCCGTGGCCAACTAAAACGCTGCCGGGTGACACAAAATAAACAAAATAAGGCACTAAAGACCCAGGCACATAACGTGCGGGGAAAGAGGCCATGCACATAATGCACGCCACATATGAATATTTTTTTTATGCAGCGACAGATGTTTCCCCTTATGCGCGCGTTAATAAAATTTCCCAAATCCCCAATAATACAACTAGGGACCACTCGCCCCTGCACTTTGACAATGACCCGACCCATTGAAACCTATTTGCACTCCTTTCAGGAAAATGGGTCGTTTTGCCGCTTTAAAACGAAACGCTGCCAAGAACGTCATGCGTTATACGTCGGAATGCCGCGCTTGTTTTAAGCAACATCCCATACGCCTGTGCCCCATCTTTCGGGCCAAAAAACCCGAGGAGCGTCTTTACTTAGCGATCCGCGGGAGCTGCTGTGGAAATTGCTTGGCTCTAGACCACCGCTCTAACGCGTGCCCAAGCCAAGGCCGATGTAAAAAATGCGGCGAAAAACATCACACGATGCTTCACATCTCCTCGATTGATGAAGAGGAACAGCTACTCCACGAAGCCCGCTCCAAGCCATGGAGTGTACAAGTTGAGGAGGAGCTGGAATCACCCCGTGAGCGGATTGACGACTCCATATCGTTATATGCGTCAGATGCTGGAACGGAGACTGGGCCTCTTCGTCCAGCTCGAATCCACCGAACCGGAGCGGAGACTCGGTCTCTTCGCCCGAACACAACACCTGCAGCCAAATCGTTAGCTCTTTGTTTGGAGAGAGCGCTGTCAAAATGCACATTTTTTATAACATTTGTCAATGATGCCACTCCAAACAAAAATTAATAGATCTGAATATGGGGATTTTAGACATACATTTCGGCGATTATAGTTTCAATCATTTAATAAAATGATAGCCGAAAGATATTCATTTCTTTAAACTTATTTTACAATAATACGACTAGCTAAAGTCAATTAAAAAAAATTTAAGTAAAATTTACATTTTGATTAAATTAATTAGTCAAATATTGTAACGCATTTAACTCAAAGGGAAACCCATATATTCTTTTGAAATTTCAGTAAATTGGACCTAAGACATAATAGTTAACTTTATTTAGTGGATAGCGCTTATCCTACATGTCTGACGTTCCAGGTTCTGTGATCGAAATGGACTGGTTGCATCGGGACTTCATATTTACAAAACTGTTTTTAGTGATAACTTCTGAATGGGAAATAATATTTACCCTTCGCTTCGAACTTATAATACTTACACTAAAACAAGTATTTTTATCCTTTTTCCCATAATTTTTGAACGCTATTCTACAGTTGTAGGTCAAACTAAATTTTACCGAAATTTTTGGCCCGTTTTTCATTTTAGCTGGCACATTTTTTGTTCTGGCACCCGGTTCAGCTGGCGCGAGGGATTTATCTGTTATTGTTGCCAGCTCAAATTTGAGATAAATCCCTCGTGAGAGCGAAAAATTGAGAGCGTATACAAATGTTCGTATCAAGTCATCTAAGACGCAAACAACCGACGTTTTTTTGCCCTAACCCATGGCCCAACGATACAAGGTGGCAGCATGGAACAGCTAATTATAAACTTTTTTTATTTGATTTGATACGTCAACTTCCGGCGCAGTACGATTTTGACATTTGTCCATCGAATTTACAAAAACAAAGTACATGGAATTTTTATTTATGTTTGTAGGTATGTCACCATGCTGCCACCTGTATCATTCCGCTATGCCCTAACCGAAATAAGCATGCGTTGCGATAATGTAAAGCATGTGTGGAAACGTCAAATCTAAATGTCACGCCGAACAAAAATTGGAAATCGAGTTAGGTTTTCACGCAGCAAATTCAATTTGAGTTGCGCTCATACAAGTTGTATGTGCATGAGACACAGAGCTCACAGAGTATATTAAGTTTGATTGGATAACGGTTTGTTGTACATATATAAAGGATCGAGATAGATATAGACTTCAATATATCAAAATAATCAGGATGGAAAAAAAATTTGATTGAGCCATGTCCGTCCGTCCGTCCGTCCGTCCGTTAACACGATAACTTGAGTAAATTTTGAGGTATCTTGATGAAATTTGGTATGTAGATTCCTGAGCACTCATCTCAGATCGCTATTAAAATGAACGATATCGGACTATAACCACGCCCACTTTTTCGATATCGAAAATTTCGAAAAACCGAAAAAGTGCGATAATTCATTACAAAAGACAGATAAAGCGACGAAACTTGGTAGATGAGTTGAACTTATGACGCAGAATAGAAAATTAGTAAAATTTTGGACTATGGGCGTGGCACCGCCCACTTTTAAAAGAAGGTAATTTAGAAGTTTTGCAAGCTGTAATTTGGCAGCCGTTGAAGATATCATGATGAACTTTGGCAGGAACGTTACTGCTATTACTATATGTACGCTCACTAAAAATTAGCACAATCGGAGAAGGACATATCTTTAATGAACTTAGTTCACGTGCTTACTGAACTCACTTTATCTTGGTATGAAAAATGAACGAAATCCGACTATGACCACGCCCACTTTTTCGATATCGAAAATTACGAAAAATGAAAAAAATGCCATAATTCTATACCAAATACGAAAAAAGGATGAAACATGGTAAGGTAATTGGATTGTTTTATATTGAGACGCGAAATATAACTTTAGAAAAAACTTTATAAAATGGTTGTGACACCTACCATATTAAGTAGAAGAAAATTAAAAAAGTTCTGCAGGGCGAAATAAAAAACCCTTAAAATCTTGGCAGGTACTACATATATAAATAAATTAGCGGTATCCAACAGATGATGTTCTGGGTCACCCTGGTCCAAATTTTGGTCGATATCTGGAAAATGCCTTCACATATACAACTACCACCACTCACTTTTAAAACTCTCATTAATACCTTTAATTTGATACCCATATCGTACAAACTTATTCTAGAGTCACCCCTGGTCCACCTTTATGGCGATATCTCGAAAAGGCGTCCACCTATAGAACTAAGTCCCACGTCCTTTTAAAATACTCATTAAAACCTTTCATTTGATACCCATATCGTACAAACATATTCTAAAGTCACCCCTGGTCCACCTTTATGGCGATATCTCGAAAAGGCGAACACCTATAGAACGAAGGCCCACTCCCTTTTAAAATACTCATTAACACCTTTCATTTGATACCCATATCGTACAAACAAAGTCTAGAGTCACCCCTGGTCCACCTTTATTGCGATACCTCGAAAAGGCGTACACCTATAGAACTAAGGCCCACTCCCTTTTAAAATACTCACTAACGCCTTTCTTTTGATACCCATATTGTACAAACAAATTCTAGGGTCACCCCTGGTCACCTTTATGGCGATATCTCGAAACGGCGTCCACCTATGGAACTAAGGATTACTCCGTTTTAAAATACTCATTAACACCTTTCATTTGATACCCATATCGTACAAACGCATTCTAGAGTCACCCCTGGTCCACCTTTATGGCGATATCTCGAAAAGGCGACCACCTATACAACAACCACCACTCCCTTTTAAACCCTCATTAATACCTTTAATTTGATACCCATATCGTACAAACACATTCTAGAGTCACCCCTGGTCCACCTTTATGGCGATATTTCGAAACGGCATCCACCTATAGAACTAAGGCCCACTCCCTTTTAAAATACTCATTAACACCATTCGTTTGATACCCATATTGAACAAACCAATTCTAGGGTCACCCCTGGTCCACCTTTATGGCGATATCTCGAAACGGCGTCCACCTATGGAACTAAGGATTACTCCCATTTTAAAATACTCATTAACACCTTCATTTGATACCCATATCGTACAAACGCATTCTAGAGTCACCCTGGTCCACCTTTATGGCGATATCTCGAAAAGGCGACCACCTATACAACAACCACCACTCCCTTTTAAAACCCTCACTAATACCTATAATTTGATACCCATATCGTACAAACACATTCTAGAGTCACCCCTGGTCCACCTTTGTGGCGATATCTCGAAACGGCGTCCACCTATGGAACTAAGGATTACTCCCTTTTAAAATACTCATTAACACCTTTCATTTGATACCCATATCGTACAAACGCATTCTAGAGTCAACCCTGATCCACCTTTATGGCTATATCCCTAAATGGCGTCCACCTATAGAACTATGGCCCACTCCCTCATAAAATACTCTTTAATGCCTTTCATTTGATACACATGTCATACAAACATATTCAGTTTTCCTCGGTTCATTTTCCTACATGGTTATTTTCCCTTATGTTGTCACCATAGCTCTCAACTGAGTATGTATGTTCGGTTACACCCGAACTTAACCTTCCTTACTTGTTTATATTAGGTTGGCTTGTTAGCAGGTGCTAGCTCACGCCCACCCCGGATCATAAAGTTAAAGTGAATGTTAAGTTAAAGCGAAAGTTAAAGTTAAAAATAAAGTTAAAGTTAAAGTGAAGTTAAAGTTAAAGTTAAAGTTAAGGTTAAAGTTAAAGTTGAAGTTAAAAGTTAAAGTTAAAGTTAAGTTAAAGTTAAAGTTAAAGTTAAAGTTAAAGATAAAGTTAAAGTTAATGTTAATGTTAAAGTTAAAGTTCAAGTTAAAGTAAAGTAAAGTTAAAGTTAAAGCTAAAATAAGTTAAAGTTAAAGCTAAAGTTAATGTTAAAGTTAAAGTTAAAGTGAATGTTAAAGTAAAGCAAAGTTAAAGTTAAAGCTAAAAATAAAGTTAAAGTAAAGTTAAAATGAAAGTTAAAGTTAAAGTTAAAGTCAAAGTTAAAGTTAAAGTGAAAGTTAAAATTAAAGTTAAAGTTAAAGTAAAATTAAGTTAAAGTTACAGTAAAAGTAAAGTTAAGTAAAAGTTAAAGTAAAATTAAAGTTAAAGTTAAAGTTAAAGTATAAAGTAATTTAAAGTAAAGTAAAGTTAAAGCTAAAGTTAAAGTAAATAAAGTTAAGCTAAAGTTAAAGTTAAAGTTAGTAAAGTTAGTAATGTTAAAGTTAAAGTTATAGTTAAAGTGAATCTTAAAGTTAAAGTTAAAGTTAAGCAAAAGTTAAAGTTAAAGCTAAAAATAAAGTTAAAGTTAAAGTTAAATGAAGTTAAAGTCAAAGTTAAAGTGTAAAGTTAAGTTAAAAGTTAAATTAAAGTTAAAGGTTAAAGTTAAAGTTAAAGTTAAGGTCAAAAGTTACAGTTAAGTGAATGTTAAAGTTAAAGCAAAAGTTAAAGTTAAAACTAAAAATAAAGTTAAAGTTAAAGTTAAAATGAAAGTTAAAGTTAAAGTCAAAGTCAAAGTTAAAGGTAAAGTTAAAGTTAAAGTTAAAGTTAAAGTAAAGTAAAAGTAAAAGTTAAGTTAAAGTAAAGTTAAAGTTAAAGTTAAAGTTAAAGTTAAGTTAAAGTTAAGTAAAGTTAAGTTAAAGTTAAAGTTAAAATTAAGTTAAAGTTAAAGTTAAGTAAGTTAAAGTTGAAGTTAAAGTTATAGTGTATGTTAAAGTTAAAATAAAGTTAAAGTTAAAGTAAAGTTAAAGTTAAGTTAATGTTAAAGTTAAATTAAGTTAAAGTAATAGTAAAGTTAAAGCAAAAGTAAAGTTAAAGCTAAAAATAAAGTTAAAGTTAATGAAAGTAAAGTTAAAGTCAAAGTTAAAGTTAAAGTTAAAGTTAAGGTTAAAATTTAAGTTAAAGTTAAGTTAATGTTAAGTGAATGTTATAAGTTAAAGCAAAAGTTTAAAGTTAAAGCTAAAAATAACGTTAAAGTGAAAAGTTAAAATGAAAGTTAAGTTAAAGTTAAAATGAAAGTTATAAGTTAAAGTCAAAGTTAAAGTCAAGTTAAAGTTAAAGTTAAAGTTAAGTTAAATTGAAAGTTAAAGTTAAAGTTACAGTAAAGTTAAAGTGAAGTTAAAGTTATAGTTAATGTTAAAGTTGTTCAATATTAAGTTCAAGTTAAAGTAAAGTCTAACAGTTAAAGTAAAGTTAATGTTAAAGTTAAATTAAGTTAAAGTTAAAGTAAAGTACAACAAAGCTCAAGTTAAAGTAAAGTTAAGAATGCACAAAAAGATTCACCAAGTTGTTATAAAGCTCAAAGAAAAAGTATCAAAGTGTTAAACATGCATAGTCTAAAGTTAAAGTCACAAAGTTAAGTTAAAGTTTAAGGTATATAGTTAGGTTAAAATTAAGTAAAGGTACAAGTTCGAATGTGTCAAATTATAGTTAATGATGTAAGTTAGAATATTAAGTCTAAAGCTTTACAAGGACAGTTAAAGTTAAAGTTAAAGTAATGTTAAAAGTAAAAATTGAAAGTTAAGTACAGTTAAAGCAAAAGTTGCAGTAATGCGAAAAATAGAAGTTAAAGTAGAAAGTTAAAATGAAAGTTAAAGTTAAAGTCAAGTTAAAGTCTAAAGGGATTAAAGTTAACGAGGAGATGACATTAAAGTTAAAGTATAAAGTTAAACGTGTAATGTTAAAGTTAAAGCACAAAGTTAAAGTGTAAGCTAAAATAAAGTTTTAAAGTTAAAGTTAAAATGAAAGTTAAAGCAAAGTCAAAGTATAAAGTTAAAGTTAAGGTTGAATTAAAGTTAAAGTTAAAGTTAAAGTTAAAGTTAATAGTTAAAGTTAAAGTGAGATGTTAAAGTTAAAGCAAAAGTTGAAGTTAAGCTAAAAATAAAGTTAAAGTTAAAGTAAATGAAAGTTAAAGTTAAAGTCAAAGTTAAAGTTAAAGTTAAAGTTAAGGTTATTAAAGTTAAAGTTAAAGTTAAAGTTAAAAGTAAAGTTAAAGTTAAGTTAAAGTTAAAGTTAAAGTTAATGTTAGAGTTAAGTTAAAGTTAAAGTTAAAGTTAAAGTTAAGTTAAAGTTGAAGTTAAAATTAAAATAAAGTTAAAGTTAAAGTCAAGTAAGTTAAAGTAGGTAAATAAAGTTATGTTATTAGTTAAATTAAATTAAAGTTAAAGCTAAAGTTAACGTTGTAGTAAGTTAAAGTTAAAGTTAATGTTAGAGTTAAAGTTAAGTTGAAGTTAAATGTTAAGTTAAAGTTAAGTAAAGTAAAAGTAAAGTTAAAGTTAGAGTTAAAGTTAAGTTAAAGTTAAAGTTAAGTTAAAGTTAAGTTAAAGTTAAAAATAAGTAAGTTAACGTTAAAATTGAAGTGAAAGTTACATATTAACTTCTCTTTATTCATAAAAAGTTAAAAATTTGTTTTTCTTATCGGTCACCACGCTTAAAAAGGTTAACTTGAATTAATATCAAAGACAAACTTGAATAATATCAAAGAAAACAAAATGTTGCATAAATATTTAATTGCATAAGTTGATAATATGCAATAGCTTTACGCGGCCGTCCTCGGGATGCCACGGGTCCTCTCTCTCCTGTTTTGTTTCTCTTTACATGATGTATTGTCGTCGAAAACTTCGCCTTGTTGTGGTAGTGTATAAGCCAGCATCAAACAATTCCATACATGCTTGATCCGAGCATGCAAAGGAGATATTCCATACTCATAATTTAGTTCAGTCAGTATGGAATCATCCACGATTTTCAAGTCCTTTGGCTCTTCTTACAACTTGACATTTCATTGTAGATGTCGTAGTTTGTTATTAAGTTCAAACCTTTTCCATCGACCTTTATTAGAATGAAAATAATGCTTTATGTAATGACATCACTCTTCAATTTCATTAATTGTTGGTTCAATTGGCAACTTGGATTTTTTATATCATCACTGTAGCTTTCGAGTTCCGAAGACTCCCTCCTAGTATTTAAAATAATATCGGCGGCACAACTATAGTTGAATGACGGGACGTGAATTTTACAATATTCTGAAGCTTCATTCCTTTTAGTCGTAATGGAACAATAGAAGCCATAAACATATTACTATCGTATTGTTTCAATCGTCTACATTTCATTTTGTTATATGCGCTTTAGTCCTGATGATCCATCACAGCCCACTTAGTTATCAATGCTAGCTCCTTGGCAGTGATTTCAATTTTCATCAGTAAAACTTGAAGGAGTCGTGAGACGTAGTTCCATAGGTTCTGTACCCCCCCCCCTCCAATTTCAGTGTATTTCGGTATTTTGGGACGTAGAGGAACTTTGCAATACTGGACTTAAGCAATATAATATAATGGACGCTTTATATACTACTCAAGTTTATTAAAATGAATTTCA